>JANTPZ010000417.1:0-46575 GCA_025593235.1 Vachellia pachyceras | reverse complement strand
GACAACACCATGCGCTGTATTGACAACACCTCTGGGACCATTTGATAAATATTTTAAAACTTGGGACCATTTGATAAATAAATCCCTTATGTGGGACTATACAGTAAATTTCCCCTCTTTTTTCCTTTCTTGAACCAAACGGACCAAAGAATTGTTGGAGCATTTTTTAAAAATGAAAATATGTGACTTTTAAATAAAAAGATGTGATTTTTTAAAGGAAGAGATGTGATTATTTAAAAAGGTTGTGTCCTCGTAAATTAACTAATTTATAAATTAATTAGTTTATTTGAAGGGGTGTGTAGGGGGTTGTAATTATAAAGTCATACATCCCTACATATCATAAAGGTGTAACTTTTCATTGAAAAGTCATATGTTGTGACTTCTTGAAGTGGTATGGTTGTGACTCTTAATTGAAGAGACATTATTTCCAAAAAGCACTACTTCAAGACATCTCTCCATCCTCTATAAATACCCTCCCCATCCCCCCATTTAGACATACAATTCTACACACAACAAGATCAAACTCATTGTCTTTCTCTTTGAGTGCACACTTAGAAAAAGCCAAATTATCACTTTGTAAAAGCTTTTGTTGTCTTGGCTTGAGTGTAGGGAGTACAATCCATACTCAATGGTCTCTATTGTATCCAACAGGAAATTCACCGGTTAACCCAACTTGCACCCTATAATATAGGAATAGGTGGAGTGAATTAAGCCTAAAGGAAAGTGTTGTCCACGCCTTGGAGACATTGTGCACAACTTTCCTTTTCATCTTCTTCATCTCTTCTTCTTATATTCTTCAAAGAACTATTCCCACCAATATCGCCAACAAGAATCTCTCTAACTTCTAAAAATATCAGTAATTCCAAGAGGGTTCGATTATGAGGAGTGTTACTTTGTTATGGCTCAAAACGCGACGCTTAGGGAGGCATCACCACAGCTTAGTGAAGCTGGGTTGACCAACTTGTGTGCCAAAACTAAAGGGCTTGCTTGACATGCTCCAATGTCCGAGGGACAGGCTCCAGTTGATCATAAGTTGGGTGTCCGACCCTTGGATCGTAGGTGAGCCCAACCTCTTTCCTAAAATTTTTGTAGAAAAAAAAAAAGGACATCAAAAGAATGACCAACAAAAAGTTCAACACTTCACGAGTCAGTCAATCACTAGCAGACAAGGTAATGATGTGAACAATGCTGTCTTTATAGAGGACCATGAAATTTCCCACTAAAAAGGATAAAAAAGAATAAATGAAAAATCACAAGTCAGCCAAGTCAATGCATTGTGGGGTGGAAGAAATGGTACGAAGATATTCCAAGGGACCATTGGCCACGTCGTTCTCACTTCTGAAGTGTGGGGGACGGCATTGAAATTTGAATGAAAAGATAAGCCCGAAGTGAGGGCTTGAGGCCAACCCTAGTGGAGCAAATTGGCGATCTAAAGCTTTCAATTCTCGACAATAACCCAACTATCGTACTCCATTGCCATTAGGTGACAAGGCAGTGAGACGCCCAACCTCGTGCCGCTGTATTCCATCATCCCTATCGCCGCCGTTTGGATTAAAAATAAACTACTTTTTACGGCCGTTGTATATAATTAATCATAGTTGGTGGAAAAAAAGTATATAAGTAATGCCTTTTTTGGCAACTGGAATTCATTCATTAAACATAAGGTCTGAAATACATGCAACGTCCAAAAAAATCTAAACTTAAATAGGAAAAAAAAACGGAAAAGACCAGCTAATACATGCAATTAAAGAAAAGCAAAACATCATCCAGGATCAACTGTTCCCATGACTTCCTCCAAAATCCTTCGCAGTTGTGAGGGCCGTCGAATAACCCAATCGGTCAGGTAAGATCCATCTAAAGAAGTTTTAACAATCCAATCATTTGCTAATTTTGCTTCCCTAATGGGATTTGCCAATCACGACGCTTCTGAAGAGGAAATCTGTGAATGAAATTATTAAAAGGTATCAAATCATGTCAACATCAATCAACCATTGTTATTATTAAAGAAAAAGAATAGCTATGGAGAAACACATTGTGTCCTTCTCAAGATGGTTTTGCAACAGAAGAGATAGGTTCACCTTTCAAGACAAGTCACAAGGAAGAAATTGAAGTGTGGAAGAAGCGCAATAAATAAGATGAAGTGGAAGCAATAAAGCATTACCTCTTTTGCAACAGAAGAATAAGATCTGAATAGGAAAAAAGGTAAAGCGAATGGTCTGCAAAATTGTCCCACTATTGTAATGAAACATACATAGCAAAGGTGAGGACGAGACAACAAAAGTATGCAAGAAGAAGCGTAACACTTCACATCTTTGTTTGAATGTTTTGCTTGACGAAAACCTAGTGACTATATCCTAAGATCAAAAAAGAATCATCCATGCTAATGGTACCATACATGACACGACCATTTGCATATACAAACTTACCTTCAAGTGAAGAAGAATTTCTTGCAGGCAACCGCAAATGAAAATGCAGAATTCATGGTGCTGGAACTTGAAATACATCAGTTACCAATAATCACCACATGAGCAAATCCCGTGCTGAAAATGGTGAAACCGATTCATATCTCTGACAATAATATCTCGGGGCACAGTTTTGGAGATTAACTTCATAACAATGTGGCAATCTACACATATACGGAGATTTTTTATTATATGTATAGGACAACCACGTGGCAATCGAATCAGTCCAAATGCCAGAGCTAATCTTTCACTGTGTAGCCACAAGAGACGTGCTTTTTCAACATCCTCCATATCGAGCAAAACAGCATCAATATTGGGTACATATCCTTTCTCCCTAGTTTTCATGTTTAACCATTCAAGCATTGCACTGATAAGCTTAATGTCAGGATGACTAGTGTTCCCTGCAGCAAAATAGTGAACCACGCCTTGATCCTCAACCCAACTTAACCCTGGCTCCTTCCTGACTCCTTTTGTGCGCATAGTTTTTCTAATAGAAGCAACACTGTCCCATCTCCTTGCCGTGGCATACATGTTTGACAGAAGTATATGGGTTGCATCATCATGTGGGTCCATCTCAAGGACACGTTGGGCACAAACTCTTCCGAGATCAATTTTATTGTGGATGACACAAGCACCAAGCAATGCCCGCCACACCATAACACTAGCCTGAAATGGAATTTCACCAATGAGTTTCACTGCTTTCTCAAGATGGCCTGACCTTCCAAGAAGCCAAACCACACAAGTATAATGTTCTATACATGGTTCAATGCCATAGTCTTGCATCATTGACTTAAAGAGCACTTGTCCCTTATCTAGCAGTCCTGCATTGCTACATGCAGATAGGATACCAACAAAAGTTAGTTTATTTGGTTTACAATTAGACTGTTGCATCGTTTCAAATATATTGAGAGCCTCCACACCTAGGCCATGCATGGAATATCCACAGATCATAGCATTCCATGAAACTTCATCCCGTTTTCCCATCTTATCAAATACTATCCGGGCATCACAAATGCTACCGCATTTGGCATACATATCTACCAATGAATTGGCAACTACAGTGTCCTTATCATATATCGTTTTGATGGTTAAAGAATGAACCTGATGTCCTTGCTTCAATGATGTTAAACTTGCACAGGCACGAAGAACACTTGAGTATGTCACCTCAGTTGGCTGTATGGGATACGCAAGCATGGATACAAACATATCTAATGCCTTCTCCTCGTCTCCTAACTGCACATAACCAACTATCATTGTATTCCAAGTCACGTCATTATGCTCAGGTGATTCCACAAATAATTTCATAGAGTTCTCCATTTTACTACACTTGGCATAAAAATCCATGAGGGTATTAGACACAAACACATTTGAATCAAGACCAAATTTCAGGACACAAGAATGAATTTGCTCTCCCAAATATAATGCAGGTAAAGTGGCACAAGCTTGCAACACACTAGCGAATGTAAACTGATTAGGGACAATGGATGATTGCCTCAAACGCTGGAACAACTCCAAAGCCTCTCTACTTTTCTCACTCTGAGCATACCGAGCGATCATTAGACTCCAAGGAATAAGATCATGTTTTGGGATTTCCTCAAAGAATCGCCTTGCAGCATCAAGGTCTTGGGACTTGCTATACAATTCCAGCAATGCAAGCCCAACATAAAGATCCTGTTCAAAATGAGTTTTCAAAGCACATGCATGCATACCCATGCCAATGGGAAAGGCCTGTAGACCAAGACAGGACTTGAGCACCGCAGTGATGACAAAGTTATTTAGTTTGAAACCTATTAGCCTCATGTGGGAGAAAAGTTGTAATGAACAGTAAAAGCAGTCATTCTCAGCATAGCAAGCTACCATGCCAGTCCAAGTGACCATGTCCTTACAAAGAATGTCATCAAAAACATCTCTAGCAATATGAACACATCCACAAACGGAGTAGGCATCAATAAGGGCAGTGCCAACAAATGCGTCAGAGTGATAACCAAGCTTATAAATGCATGCATGAATGGCGAAACACATCTGTGCACTGTCCATACTGACAAGCAACTTGAGAATGGATGTGAAAACAAAAGGATTAAGTTGGTGGCCTCCTCTGAATAACCTAAGGAATAAGTCAAGAGCTGCAGGGAATTGAAGTGACCGCATGTAACCCTGAGCTAATGTAGTGAATGAGACAGTGTTACTACTGGGCATTTCGTCGAACAGCTGAGATGCATCGGACAAAGAATCAGACTTTACATACAGATTCAGAAGAACGTTTAACGCAAATAAGTCCAAAGGCGCGCCCGTCTTTATGACGTGACAATGAAGGCATTTTCCGGATTCGTAGTCGCTCTTTTGTATGCATTTTTGAAGCGTAGCCGCGTAGAGATGGGAATCGAACTCTACAGAAGCCGTTGATTGGTAATAACGGTGGTAGGTTAATTGAGAAGAAATAGAAAGTGCTGACAAAGTGATACATGATCGTGTGGTATAGTTAGTGGGGCGGAACAATCTGATCATGCGCCACCACTATTGCCTACTGCAACTCCAAAACTTGGGCCTGTTTGGCTCACTGATTTGAGCATTTAGGGAAATGGAAGGGAAACCAAAATCAGGGCTCTGAGTCCGACCCGTCTGGTTTGAAGAAGCTGTCCAACATTCCTTTCCCGCCGGAAAGATATGGTCACATATGGAGAGAACCAAATATGGGATGGTAACAATGGTGAGGTCAAGAGCCCCACAAGTGGAAGTGCTGAAACTGAACAGGGTTGGTAGGCTGGGCTTGAGACTCAATGTGGCGGGAACTCAGCGCTGGAGGTGTCGGCGGCGCCCTGTGTGCGGGTGATTGAGCGGTGGCTTTACACAGAGCAGCACCTGAACAAGAACTTGTTGGCGGAGGGAATGAAGATAGCGATTGGGTTGGTGCACCAAAGAGTGAGAGGTGAGTTAGTGAAAAGGGAAGAATTGAAGGAGAAGGAAGGTAATTAAACTGATGGATCGTAGCAAAACTTGGAGGCAAAGGGGGTAGAAAGAAGCCGCCAAAAAAATAAAAGCTTTTTTACACTTGGAAAAAAATTAAAAAAAAAACCATACTGCATTGATACTAAGAACATATTAAGAAAAATAATCCGATGCTATTGTTTATTGTTCCAAATCACCGCAGCGGCGGGTGATCAAGAAATACACGGTAGATTATGCATAAATATAATTTCTTTACAAAAATTATGTGTATAATGCCAAAAAAATATATAAATAGAAATCTACGTTAGTGTGTACTTTTTTCTGCCTACAATTGATTTTTTTAGATATTTAAGAAATTAAACAAACTAAGTTAAATTATATATATCCTGAAATAATTATATATACCATTAGATTATACATCAATTTATAAAATTAGGCAAATTAATAGTTTATTTAATTTTTTAATCTTATATTAAAGATCGAAATCAAATGTGGTATAGGGCTTGTTTGTTGTAATATTTAGAAAAACTAAACGCACGTTCAACAATGTTTTTTTGTAAAACGAGATAACCTCCTTCACATTTTAGCTCAACTTGTGTAAAAGTACTTCTCTACCGCGTTCCCAAATGGACACATGATATAACATTTATAGCAAGTTTATTATGTCTTTTGTCTAATACGAACGAAAATGTGTTCTTCTTTTAGTAGGCATGTGTATTCTTGAAAGTGATCCTGTGGAACATTAAATGAGAACGTTCATGTTTGAAAATTCATTGGGAGAGTAATTTTATATAAATCGTGGTAAGTATATGAGAATAATTTTGTCACGATTTATGTACAACGGGAGCACGTTCTACGTTACTCTTGGATAGCGTGTCTAGATAAGATGAAAACAATGGACTACGTCTCAAGAAACTCAAGGTGAAATCCAGGGGAGTGATACATGAAGTAATTCATCTACAAGTACGTGGATAAGAATCTGGGTCTTGCCATTCTATGTAACTGAGTTATATCTGATCTTTGAAGAGACACCTATCATGCCACGCAAAGGCTTCTCTCTTGATGGCTATTGATGATAGATAACTATGAACATGCAATTTTGGGAAGCTTACAATATAAGTGTGGATTGAATTTTTGGGAGTGGAGGGGTCATTTTCAAGAGGACGATCAGTTTTCAAATCATTGAAAAAGAAAAAAAAATCAACTGGCTCATGGAAATGGAGATGCCTTGTTAATTAGAATTAGTAGATATTTTTGAAGAATATTTTCAAATCTAAACTTACATTAGTAGTTGTTGAAACATATGTTTTTGATGATGATGAAATCAAAAAGGGAAGAGGAGAATATTCACTTAAAAGGAATTATTCAAAGAACTGATGAAATTTACGAAACAAAAATGAAGTCTGGTTTAGCCTTGCCCTTAGCAATAATATGGAATGTTACAATATGTGTAGGAGTTAGGCCTGACCCTTTTGTTTGAAGCCATCATGATTGAGGGAAAGAAAATAGCTCAGATTTCGAGTGAGCACTAAAACTTTTTCCCCCTCAGAAAGAAATTTGTATTTTTTTTCAATACCAAAACAACATTGCAACCCCTTACATTGAACCTCATTCCTTTACAAGTTCAAATTCTGTTCAGATAAATACACGCATGCATGCAAGGAAAGATAGATCAATCAAGACAGCCCTATGTTTAACCTATGGACCAAGTACCCAAAAAAGTTTACAAAACAAGTTTCTTGCTTTATAACTAAATTATACAGATGATTTACTTAGGCTCAATTTTTGGTTGTAGGGGTGTGCACTTGAATCAAAGGAATTATCACTGTAAATATTCTGAGAACTCCCCCTCGTTATCTCATTGTAACTAGATGAAGTGGATGCTATTAAATCAGAAGTGTTGCTCAAACCAGTTATCAGCAAAATGCCTTCAATTTCTTTTACCACATCATTCATTGAAGGCCTGTCAGCACCTGTCTCTTGAAGACACTTCATTAAGAGATCCACAAAGTTCTCTAAACCCTTCAGTGTTGATGATTCTGAACCAATGGCTGGGTCAAGCATTTCTTCAAGACCACATAACTCCTCTGTTCTATCAATTGAGTTCCTAATCACTTCCATAATGTAGTTACCTTTTTCTATATGTTTTCTTGCAGTTATCATCTCCAGCATCAAGACTTCAAAGCTATAAATAGCACTCTTTTCTATCAAATGTTGACTCGTGTAATACTCTTGATCTAAATAGCCCTATATATCAAAAGTAAAAAATCCATTCTCATCAAATTAGTTTGACAAAACTTTATGGTATCTGAGAGATTTCTAGACATTAGATTCCACCTAACCAAAAATAGAATTTGTAATTTTGGGACTGTTAATTATAATTTAATGGTACAATAGTGTATCCAATCCTCAATCAATTTGTACAATGAGATGAAATCTTCTCGTAATTCATAACTTAGTTCCATTCTCTTTAGTGTAAAGGGTTTAGAAGGTAAAAAACCTACCATTGTTCCTTTAACTTGAGTGGTGATATGATCTTTGTCACAATCCACCATAGTCTTGGAAAGCCCAAAATCAGCTACTTTGGCATTTAAATGATAACCCAGCAAGATGTTACTTGACTTGATGTACCTATGTATGATACAAGGACTCGCATGATCGTGAAGATAAGCTAAACCTTTAGCAGCACCAAGGATTACCTTTAGCCTTCTAGGCCAGTCCGATCTAAGTCCTGATTCCCTGGATACAGTCACAGATCACGTGTTATTTATGGAAGAAAAATATGCCAAGTCTATCATGTCCCACCTTGCTAATCACACAAAAGCTCTTATTGGTATCTTTTAGGATACTGCATTTTGCATAAAAGATTAAGTGTGCATATTGGGTTTGTCTTTTTATCATAGTAGCTTAAGCCAATTTAATAAGATCCACCTCAACATTATATACCTCCAATTTATTGTCCAATTAATCGATGCGAGACTCTTAATATATTCTAAAATGCAGGTGGTGAAAAGTGGGTCGAAATACCTAGGATAGCATCAAATAAAGTTTCATTAGGGACATACTCATAAACCAGCATTTGTTCTTCTCTCTCTCAAAGCAGGACCCCACAAGGCTTACAAGATTCTTATGGTGGGCCCTTGACAGAAATTCAATCTCGGCTTTAAACTCAAGCCCTCCCTGGTTAGACTCTTTTTGAGCTCTTTTTATGGCTACTTGTTGCCTATTGGGAAGTGTCCCCTTATAAACCTGTCAACAAATACTTTCCAAATGTTTAACCATAAATATTAATTTGACCAACAACAAACATAACATAGTAGTGATAGTCACTGTTCAAAGATGAAGGGATAAATTGTAATACCTCCTATGTTAAGGAATTGTATTTTGATTTTAATCCCTTTTTTAACCAGCTGCATATTAAACCACTGGGAATTGAAGATGAAGATAAGAAATGACCTTTCCATAGGCCCCAGATCCGATATAATTGTCTAGAGAAAAATTTCCGGTGTATTTCTTAACGTCTGCAAAAGAGAATTGCCGTGCTCCTTCAAGGTGATGATTTTGTTATCATTTGAAACCCTTTCCCCTGAATATTATAGAAGCTCTATCAAATTGCAACATAATCTAGAGGAATATTTTTTAATTTACCTCTAATAAATGATATCTTACCAAAAGGGTTGATTTGATAAATAGCTTTTTCAGCCCTTTTCTTTTGGTAGAAAGCACAGATGCCAGCAAAAGGTAGCAAGACCAGCACAATAGAAACACCAACAATTGCTCCAGTTATCAAAGCACCATTTGGCGATTTACTTGATTCCACAGGTTCTTCTAAATGACAAAGAAAGAAAGAAAATTTAACATAAAGCAATTACTAGCTTTAATGAATGTCTACAAGAAAAACTACATCGAAGTAACACGAGAGTTGGTGCACTTTATTCCATCCCAACCATCATCACAAGGATCTGAACCTGACCAACTAGCAGGAGTAGTGTTCTTCATTGTATCCATAAGAGACTTCAGAGCTATAACTGCATGAGGAATTCCAAACACAAAGTAAAGAATTTACATTAAAAGAATCCAGATTTTGATCTCACTGAAAATATGCAGCAGAGAAGGTGGAATAAATAAAAGGTTCTATTATTTCTAGAACATGACAAATCGTGAGTTTAGAATATACATATAAGTATCCCACTTTTGGTTGCACAGAAAATATGCAGAAGAGAAGGTCAAATCTAAATCAATGAAGTCATATGATACATGAATCGAAAACTAAAACTTACAATACTCACGAACTGTTTCTGCTTGTGCAACCAGAGAGAAGGTGAAAACTAGAACCAGTAACACTAATACGCTTTCATCCATTATCTAGTTATGGTGGAACTGTTAGCTTAGCTTCACTCTCATAACTTCCCTTGTTGAATTATCAAATCTTTCGTTATCTACCTATCATCCCAATACACCGCTGATATAAGAAGAGTTCTGGACAGCTTTCTAAGATATTTCCCCCCATTTTTGTAAAATTTGCCGAAGTTGTTTTATAAAGATGTACCTACGTCAAGTACGAATGTGTTTAAAGCTTGCATAAGACTTTATCTCACTTTCAATAGCACTGTAATTTATTGTATTTCTATGTTCCTATTTTATACCATGCCGTGCATCCAATTTAGTATAAGAGTTATAAAACTAAATGGTGGATATTAAAAAATTAATTAAATTAGTTTTGTGTAACATATGTATGTTGGTTTCTCTATAATACCATATTCAGTCATGTGTTTATAATCACCTCTTGATTAAATCCCCTTGCTACATGTAATCGATAGTGATACATTGAGGAAAATTATAATTTTAATAGATAAAATTGATTGAAGTATTGTATTTAAGATTAAAATGAACTCTTTATCTAACTTCTATATTTAGAAGTAGAGGTAGTATTATTGTTGAATTTAATGCTTACCATCATGAGACTTGTTGGACTTAGGATCCACCCTTGATGAGTCGGGCTATTTAATTAGGATTTTCTACCTATTAAAATAAATATAATCTAATTAATATCACGTTTAATATGATTGATTGAGGTATAAGATAGGAATATGCCAATTTTTCCAAAAATATGGAAAAAGAAAAGTTTCCTAAAATGAGGCAACTCCACCTTCTCAATATAAGGTCCATTTGACCTTGAAAACAAGGGATGCCTCGCTCAATGTGGATGTTTGGTAAATCTTTATCTCAACGATACATATAAGTTAAAATAAAAAGTATTTTAAAATCTGTAAAAATATCTTAAAATTCGTAAATTCTTCTAAAAATTTATAACTCCGTTCTCCCAGCAAATTTTTAATAAGTACATCTTCTCTCTTTATCTCTATGTGTGGCAGCGTATGTCAGTATGTGACATCCCGTTTAGGCTTCTTTTATTTGCCAAAAAAAAAAGAAGCCTAATATTACTACTGGTCTGTGAATTTTGGGAATCCGACCCAAATCTGAACCTTTGTGCCATAATTAAAGTGGAACTGTTTTTGCATGGTTGAATCACTTTTAACACATAATTAAATCAAAAAATTTGAGTTGACCTTTTAATATATCAGAGTCAGTTTTAAAAAAAAAATAACAAGTGGGTAGAACTGCTACAGTCTAATCATCTGATATAATAAGCCAACAGAGGCCATACATTTCTAAATCATCATGAATAAAAGGATAAGAGGGTGACGATAAACATCTCAGTACCATGTATTATATAAAACAATAAAAATTAGAGAGATACCAAACCTGATGCTCCATGCGGTAGGAAAACAGGGCATGTCTTGTCCATTTATTCTGAAAAATAAAGAAGTGAGAGAGTTGATGGGCTTGTTTGAATAGCCCGTTGGATAACAGACATAGATTTCGAAACAAATATATAAGAGGAATTTTATCTCGATAAGTGTAAGAATGGATTTTGGTTATCCAAACGGACTAACCAACCAAACCTGATAACGAGTGAGGAAGAGGGAAGGTGAGAGAGGATGGTGGTGTAGATTGTAGGGCGGGTTAATGAGAAGTGAGAAAAGTTAAAAGTAAGAGAACGGGTTGGTGTCAGATTTAATGGATTGATGGGATTGGGAGGTGAGAAGAGAAGTAGATGGTTCAAAGTTTGAAACTTTCTTCTTTCTTTCTTCTTATCTTTTTAAATATGTCAGGTTGGATTGAGTCAAATGATAAGGTAGATTAATTTAAAATTTGATTCAATTCGACCTGTCAATTCAGTCGGGTTAGTCTGGTATCTTTACCGAGTTTGCTTCTTTCTTGATCGGGTTGGACATGACTAGATCGGGCTCCAGATTTTATGTACAACCCTACCTATATTCATTTTGAATGGTCATCAACCCATTATCGTCCGTGGGTTCAGCTGACGAAGGTATTGGATACTCTCACAAAAAAGAGAGGGTTTGATATCAGGGAATGTCACTTTGTGGGGGCTCCAGTCACGGTGCTTGGAGAGACATCCTAGCTCCTGGGTGCTTAGGTAAACGTCTGAGGGTAATTAACGGCTCGCCCTGCCCAACATTGGTATGACCTAAGAGGAAGGAAGATTTCGCCCTACCCTTAGCTTATGGGTGAACCCAATCCCTCACCTAAAATTTGTGTATCAAAAAAAAATTTGGATGGTCATCAAACTCACCAATCTAAATTTTTCAAATTTAATATAGAGATTTAATTTTTTGTATTCATATTTTTATTCTCCCAACGTATTCTCAAAACAATTTTTAGCGATCTTCTAAGCAACTGGCCAAGTGGTTAAATGTCACCCTCCTATTGATACGTCATTTGATGCTAACCGTGAGTTTTGAATCTTGATACATCTTCAGAACAGCCAATCAATAGTTAAATGTCCTAAACCAAACCATAATTTCTCAATAAATAAATAAATAAATAAGCAAACGAATACCATTGAAGTTACTACCCGTGAGAGTGTGTGTGGATTAACAAACAAATACCATTTTAACTGTTAATTTATTTTGAATTATTTAAGTAATTATTACTTTTTAAAAGAACCAGAGTCCCCCAAGATATCTTTAAGGGAAATTTACAATCACGCTCACCTTTGTTGGTGGGGATGGAACAATGCCTAGATCCAATTCTTCCTTTTCAAGCGGAGATGCAAGATGTGAGAGAGATACGATACAGCAAGAGCCTTTAGACCGGACCAGGGATCTGTTCATTGGTTTTCAATTCAAACTGGAACGGGCATAGAGTCAGGACCGGATCTACTCATTGTTAAGTGGGTTCAACCGCACCCCATAACTTCCAGAAAATTAGATATATATTAGTACTATGTGATTTATTTTGCACTCATTTGCTAAAATTTTAAACCCACTTATCTTCTCAAAAGATATTAGGATTTCCATCAGATGTAATCATTATAAAATATGATATTTTAGAGAAAAAAAACCAATTCATGTTTATCACAAATAACTAATATAACTAACTTCTTTAATATATCCAAATTAATTATCTAATATTGAAGATTAGGGGTAGTGTGTGTGTGTGTGTGTGTCAGGTTTCAGCACTAGACGCTATGCACTTCTATTATTTTTGGGGTTTATTGTAATGCAAGAGATGTTTAAATTCAAAAAAAAAAAAAAAAAGTTGCTTCATAATGCAGTTCCAAATGGCTCAAGAGTACTTCAAACCTGCTGAAGGCGGTGTTCTTGTTGATGTTAGCTGCGGCAGTGGTTTGTTTTCCCGAAAATTTGCCAGATCTGGAGTTTATTCTGCTGTCATTGCTCTCGATTTTTCTGAAAATATGCTTCGTGAGTGTTATAATTTCATAAAGCAAGAAACCCCTTCAACCAAGTACGTTTTCTTTCCCCCTTTTCCTCACCTTGCATTCAAATTCAATGCAACAGAACACCATAAATCCTATGTTTTTAACCTTTATTGTCTGGAGAAAGACGTATATATAAGGATCACCAAAATATGGGAATTCCAAAATGGTTCCTCAACATGACTTGTTTGTGTAAAATGACCTAGTTGTCCTCAGTGAAATTAGTTATTATCGTTACTTGATAAGTTAAAGCTATTCGTTGAACCATTATTGTCGTTTCGTATTCCTTTTTTTAGGTAATGTCACTACAAAGTTTAATTTCGATTAGGCCATTTCAGGAGTTGGAACTTGGAATCTGTAGATTTGGAGGATTTTTATATCCCTCTCCCTTTATTGTTTTCTGTGTGATGCTTGTATAAAGGAATAAATCCAGTTGTGTTTGATTGGTGGCAGTAATCTTGGTCTGCTAAGGGCAGATGTCTCAAGGCTTCCCTTCTCATCAGGTTCAGTTGATGCTGTTCATGCCGGTGCAGCCCTGCACTGTTGGCCTTCTCCTTCCAATGCCGCAAGTCTCATTCTTTCTGTCCATGATCACCATTGCATATTCCATTTGATATTGGTATTAGTGTCAAATAACCTATGGGGATCGGATCTCTAGCAGAAGGGGTTACTCCCTTACAATATAGCAAATCAAAAGTTTAGATCCCCACTAGAAGAAATACTCACAATTAATGTGCTTGTTTGGCAACGTTTGGCTTGTAACCATAAGTACGTTCAACAGTGTTTTTTCGCAAAACGAGACAATCTCCTTCATATATTTGTCTTGGCTTGTATGAATAAACCCATAAGTACTTCTCCACCGCTTTTCCAAACGGAGATAATACATGACAGTACCTCAAACATAATTCACTCCACTAAGAAGAAGATAATCGAGTTTAGCAACACACACACCAAATATCATCATATTCCTCACTCTGTTTTCTTTTCCTAGTTAAATTCTCAAACACAAATACTTATTTTGAGTTTTGCCTCTTGTGTCTCACCATTCAAGTTTGAACTTTGTTAAAGATTGCTGAAATAAGCCGCACACTGAGAAGTGGCGGAGTCTTTGTGGGAACAACTTTTCATCGTTACCCTTCGTCCACTCCCTCCAATGTACAGCCTCTCCTAGAGGTAAACTCTGATCCTACACGATAATTTTACCATATTAGTCTGTGAATGAGCTTATGAATGGTGTAATTTATCACCAGAATGTTTAGTAGCTGGGATGTAGAATGATGGGAGAAAATGTTTAACTACTATTCTCAGCGTCTTGTCTCCTTCCAAATTGGAGCAAACTAGAAAAAACATGCAAGTTGACAGTTAAACTAGAAAGCATTTATTTCTCCCATGTTTCTATCGTCATACTGAGGAGGTTCCATAACTGTTGGTGAGTGATTTATGTTCATTAAAGTGGACGGCAGGCTGCCCAAAAGAATGACAGTGCTACCTATCACATTTGTACAAGATCCTGAGCTTAAAAATAGCGTTAACTTGTTTTTGTGTGTTTAATTAAATCTACGTTGCAAGTGACACAATCATTTAGTATCTAACAAAACTTAGGACAAGATTGATTTTGGCAGAAGGACACTCGTATTTAACACAAACAAAAATTAATTGTATTAAATACAAAAAAATAAAGTAAAACCAACCCCCCCCCCCAAAAAAACCCATGGAAGTTGATACGAGGGTGTTGTGGGATGCAGATATTAGTCTTGCAGCGTTATAACTATTTGACAGAGGAAGAGATAGAAGATCTTTGCACATCATGCGGCCTTGCCAATTACTCATGCAAAATTCAAGTCTTTTATTTTGTTTTCTGCTCAGAAACCTTAAACCCAGGTTTCATCCATTTGGCGTTTTGTGTGTGTGTGTGTGGGGTGTGTTTGTGAAGGAAGCTGAAGGAGAATTGCTGCGTTCCAGTATGAAGGAGAGGCTTGATGCTCTCGCTTCTGTCTCTTTTCCGTGTTGATTTCTCGAGTTAGTTGTGATTAAAAGGTATCTGTTTGTGGGACTTCATAATTATTAGTCAATATTTAATTACTAGTGTATAAGTTCTTTTAAACTATTTTACTTCTATTGATATATATATATATATATATCTCAATAATGATGAACCAATTCTTGCAAAATTCTATATTTGTACTACTCAATATTTTATTATCATTAATTGTTAATGTCCCCACGCAACAAACAGGAAGCATAGTCTAATTTTTAAATATACACTAACAAGATGTTCAGGGGATACATGTAAAAGATCTTATTGCAAGCAAGCAAAACAAAATTGTACATAATCACATTACAACCTTATTTTATTGCCACGAAAGGTATATTACGTGCTCACAGATTTAACCAGTAGCTAACCGGACCATACTGCAGCAATTCCAAGAACTCCATTTCTATTATCAATAAAAGATAAACATTGAAATATTATTTAATGTGCACAAAATAATAAATGCAAATATAGTCAATGTAAAAATAGACTCTTGCTTAAAGAAACTCAAAACAATAAGTATAATATGCATGAGTCTTTCAATATTACCTCAAGTGATTCAGGGATCATCACTTAATACTCGTAAATTATAGTTTCAACTAGGTTCCTAGGGACGGAGCGTCAGGCTGGTTCTCTGGTGAAGCCTCTCGGATCGCCGGGACCTCATTGTAAGTTTCCTTCAATCTTGCCAGAAGAGGGAACTCTGTCTGCATGCATGATGAAGTCTTAGCTGATGAATTTGTTTAATCCATGCGGTTCAATATATGATCGGGGATTATGGAAAGAACAGAAGAGATCAGGCCACCTTTTGGTTCCAGGGTTACTCATAAAGGTAAACTAAAGGATATAGAGGTTAACTAATATAAAAGATCAAATAAACAGATGAAAAAGAAAATGTGGGAAAAATGAATTGGCTATTACAAATTCAAAGCTGATAACATAGAAAAGGCTTTAATCTGGACCATGTTCATAACCCTTCATCACCTCCTTCTATTCTTAATTGAATGGACTATAACTAATTAAAATATTTAGAACACTGGTTGCATTACAAACTTATAAAAGATCAGCAAGTGGCACAAGGCTTGTAAGTCACAAAAATTAAGTGAAAACCCAACAATGAGGTCTGAGGGGCACTGACAAGGAGTGGTTTCATTCATCCAAGAACCACTCCACCAGAATCTAAATCTATGGAATAAAACATCCTTTGTGTTAAATTTTAAGAATAATGGGTGATAAGGAAGATCACACCCTGGACCACTAAATCAAAGAGGCAGACTTATTAGAGTAATATACAACTCAGATGCTTCAATACCACCATACCATTCTTGGCCAGAAAGAGGGTATCAATGCCACAAAAATGTACAGAACATTACCATGTCAACATTGAACCTTGTCGCAACATATAATTGAGCTGCTAAAAACACATCTGCCTGCAAATGATAGTCAACTTGTAGACAGTCATGAAACAGCGTCTAAAATTAAACTCAACAGATATAAAGCTGCTCCTATTATCACTCACAATCAGTTATTTGGGAATGAAGCAGACCAGACCAGACCAGAAGAGGAATCACGCAGAATCAATTTCATTCTGTTACAAGAAGGATGCAAGGTGCTAACTTCATTCTTTACCCAAGTTTTGCATCTACTGGAACTAGGCAAGGGAGTTATGACTTTCTTATCATATTATGGACAGAAACTTCCAGAGAAAAGACTCTGTCTGAAACTATATCAAGGATTTAATTTAGGCCTCCATGTTAATTTATTTTGCTTTAAGAAATAATGACAGTCAGCTTAACTTTATCTATGCTCAATTACGTGGTAATAGAATTCTACTTTTAGAGTAAGTGCAAATTGCATAGATTAACAAATTAATATCAAAACATGAAAATAAATAAAGCAAAGATGCATACCAGGAAAATTTCATCTCCAGTAGCATATCTTCCTGAGTGGCCTTTCAATAGGTTTTCAATAGCTGAAACGCATTTAAATGAAACTAGGTCAGCCTGAAACCATCTTAAGCCAGGAATTATGTTCCTTGACAAACCAAATACCAATATTGCTATTAAAAGGGGGTAGAATACAAGTTCCCAATGCTAAAATAAATTCCTTGAACCGTGACATTTTCAACAATTAACAGGACCTATTAGTAGGCATATGAGACCTAAATGCTTAATATAACAGAAATTCTTATTCTTAAAGTTAAAACTCACCAGTGAAGCCTTTTCGTATAACACCTTGGGCCCAAGGAAGCTTTTCATCAGGGCTAACCTTTTCCCCAATATAGTTCTGTTAATAAGAAAAGGCAGGTTAATTATAAGCATACAGCATGGGTTCTAGCATCCAGAAAATGTTGCAAATTCAATCATAAACTCATCAGAACATCAGTTAACCATACCAATACATTGAGGTTTTGCAAGGGCTGTATATTGGAGAAAACAACACTCACAACCTATGGATCACAGCATTAGAAGAAAACATGTGTCAGCCTATAAGGGTCTAAATCATAGTTTTAAACTCAAACTCCCATCCCTCTCCCCCCTCCTTTTTTATTCTTTTTTAATGGAGGGCGGGAATTAAAAGAAGACTGAAACAACTGAATACAGAAAAGGAGAAAGAAATACAACAATTAAACCTTATGGGAAAACACAACCGTCTGTCCATTAACCATCCAGTTAAGATGCAATTTACAGATCCATTTGCAAACATAAATCCATTTGCAAATAACCATCATGTACTTGGAAACCTAGATAATAAAACCCTGTCTTATAGCTAGCTTGAGAGCTGACCCCTCTTCACTCTTCTGCAAATTCCCATTGACAAAATTTCAAATCCAACTACACAATTTCAACTATCAAGCCATAATTTGATTTTGTTTTCAAACCTTTATAATTGCATCGTGATTTGGAACCTAGATGCCTTCCTTCCCTAATTGTCTGGTTACAATTTCGCTCAAAATTTCACTGTTGAACCCTGAATATTTTGTTTGGAATCTCAAAGCTAAACGCCCTTTCATCCCAAATTTCCATTGGATGATCAACAAAAAGGCAAATGGAAGGGTATGCTCCCGATTTTGCTAATTCTACAGGAATCTATCGTCTGGATTTCATATTACATGGTAAACGTTTAAAGATGAGTCGAATATTTTTTTTGGGTGGGGGGTACTTGTGAATTTTTCCCAAAATAAATGAATTTATACCTGGAAGTTGATTGTTCTTTTCTGTAAATCAGAAGGCAGCAATGGGTGCTGAGTAAACTTATCGTCGAGATACTGCATGCGCATTAAATCCATCGAAAAAGAAACACGATTTAGGTGCAATGGACAAGCGTATGGAAAGAATTTCCATTTCCAAACTCCAAAGGAAAGCAGATAATCACCATAATGATGGCAAAAGAGTCAGAAATCACAAAGTTCCCATCCACGAGGACAGGAACAAAACCGACAGGATTAAGCTTCAGAAAATCTGAAATGCAAAAGCAAAAGTAAGACAGTAAAGCAAATTGAACTCCACAAAACCCACCCACCCATTAATCTGTCAGCTCCCTCAACTCAAACGATTGTACTAATATCATTTCCTTATTTTCGTTTGTTGCAAGTCTTATCATTACCAAGGACCGTAATGAAGCGATGAAACAGGAGAAGGAAACAAACCAGGGTCAGATTGTTCTCCCTTCAGCAGATTGACTGCTTTGTACTCATACTTTATCCCTGAAATCAAAACAGGCTAAACTGGTAAAGGATTCGAACAGGTGGGATTTATCCACACAAGACATTTACCTGGCGAATTCAACCAAAGTAGAGATAGGAACAGTCTTGTATTTATCTGTACTCAGTACCTTTCAGGTTGAGAGCAATTCGGACTCGAAATGAGCATGAGCTCCTCCAATACGAATAGAGCTTTAGCTTATTGTCACCACTTTCAGTTGCCTAATGACATAGTAGGAAAAAAGAAAAGAAAAGAATTTCAGCACTCTCCATATTTGTCTCAGGCAGGATTTGAGAATGAGGGATTGTTGGTACGCAGGATCAGAGGATACCATGATGATCACTATCAGTTGAGTAAAGAACCAGGACAGGAAGAGTATTCTATCAGACCGAATCAATCACCACCTACCCATATATCTGGGGTGAGGTCAAGCTTGCGAGTTGCGAGTAATTTTCTTTCTCTATAATAAAAAAAATAAAGAAAGAAACTAAAAACGAATTTTTGACATGATAAAAACAAGGCATCGGAGACGTAGAGAAGCGAACCACGAAACTGATGAAATATAGAATGGGATAGGATGGGCAACGCGAGGAAGTAGGCTTCAGATTGGACCAGCAGGGACAGGGGATGACGAACCTGGACGATTTGGCAGCCACACGACCTAGCGTCGAGAATGTGGGCCCATTTGGGACTTTACGACCTCGTTTGATAACATTTTTAAAGAGGATAAAAGTCCCGTTTAACAATATTTTTTATAAAATGAGATGATCTTCTTTATATATTTATCTTTTAACTTCTTAAACCTAACTCATTTCTTAAAATTCTCGTAAAAAAACTCTTTTCACTTGCAACTGAAAATGGAGGGTGTTCTTCACAACAACACAGGGAATCAAGGTTTAAGTTTTGTTGGAAGAAGGTGCCTGACAGTGTTTTGAAATATATCTAATTGAAGCAAGATTCAAATCAACAGTGTAGAAGTATGCAAGTGTTTTAATAAAAAAATCTTTTTTCACAAAAAAAAATTGGGTTTCATTTCGAATACATGCTCGAGAGGTGTTTAAATTTAATAATCTATTATGTCTCCATTAGAAAGATATCTCTATTTAAAAAAAAATTGAGTTTCATTGTGATGAATTATCAATATCTGTCATAGTGTTTCAATCACATGTTTTCTAGGAGAAATATTTTGGAGAAAATAGATTTGAAGTTACATACATTAGGGGAAAAAAGAGAAGGAGAAGCCTCTACCAAAACCATGATTTCCAACCTTAATTATGACTCAATAATTAATATATTCTTTACAGAGTTTTCAAACATAAGTAAGCCACACAACGGTTTATTTGAAACAACATTTACAAAAGTTGGCACTTTTTAAAAAAAATTAATAAATGTAAGGGTGAGTTGGCACTTTTTAAAAAAAAAATTAGTAAATGTAAAAACGCTACTTTAAATTATTTATATTTATTATTTTTAAATAAAATTGTTTGACTAATAAACTGATTTATAATATAATGATACGCATAAATAAATAATTTTAACCAATGTATCTAGCTTTATTAAAACTCAATTCCCTTGCTAATTCTTATATTATGTTAAATATAAGAGTTATTTGATTCATTTTAGAAAGATCAAAGAGGTTACTGCATTATTTAAACATATTTAATTATATATATCATTATATTTATATTACTTTACAAATTAAATTAGTTTCAAGAAAATTAATACATATAAATACTTAAAAGTAATGTATTTAACTTTTTCAATCTTTAAAAACGCAATTATCTTTTATATTAAAAATGATAAAATATAAATATTTTAAAATAATATAATTACCTTCTTTGATTATTAACAACTCGAGGAGTACCATTGGCAAGTGAAGCAGCTACCATTGACAACTTTTTGAGACTTTAGATTAATTAATTCGTAGTACGAGATTTTGAAGTAATTATTACAGTAATAATTTGCAACAAATATTCCTGTCATTATTCAACTAGAATGATGAAGATTGAATTGGTCAACATTTTTCGTCAGTAGGTTTGATAAGCTTTGACGAAGATTTTGGTGGCCTGTGTGGCGGACTTGTCAAAAGCCATTTGTTATATACGTATGAGTATCCAAAGCCGAGACGTGAAAATCCACCATGACTCCTGTGTCCAAAAGGTGCTGGTGTGGGTGGCGATCAGTCATAGGGAACATACAAATGCTCATTGACTATAGCCAGCCTCCAGGAAGCTACAAGTAAGCTGTGGAATAACATTCCAGCTGAAATTCTGAGCTTCGTTATAGTGTGATGCTTTTGGACAAACCATTCCGATGCAATCCTTTGTATTGCCACCATGTTACTTTCTTGCGGCAGCCACTAACACAATATTAAACCCGTGAGCTTCAGCAACTGAGTGCGCAGACGAGAAAAAGGACAAGGGAAGAAGAAGATTGAAAGCAGTGATATATCTACTGGATAAAGAGATGCTTTATTCACATATGGGCAAGTGTGCATATATACAAATAAAGTAGAGGACAGCTGGCCTTGTTGCTAACAGACTAGCTACCTAACAGAATTAGTTGACTTGGTTACACGTGGATGGAACTGTATGAAAGTCTTAACAATCAGACTAACTAAGTAACTAAACAGTATAATGTCTAACACCCCCCTCAAACTGGAGAGTGTAAATTGTGCATTCCCAGTTTGGAAATAAGGTTCAAGAAGGGAGCTGGGTCCAGCGCCTTGGTGAAGATATCAGCAGCTTGATTTTGGGAGCGTATTGGCAGCAGGTGAAGAATACCATTGCATAGCTTTTCTCGGACAATATGGCAATCAATCTCTATATGCTTAGTGCGCTCATGGAAGGTGGGGTTGGCTGCAATGTATCTTGCAGATTGGCTGTCACAGTATACTAGAGCTGGTTTGGAATGAATCACATGAAGGTCAGCTAAGAGATACAACAACCACTGAAGTTCACAAGTGAGATAAGCCAATGCACGATACTCAGCTTCTGAGGAGGATCTGGATACAGTATTCTGCTTCTTAGATTTCCAAGATATCAGTGAGTTGCCTAAGAAAACACAATATCCAGTGACAGATCTCCTTGTGTCAGGGCAGCCAGCCCAATCAGAATCACTGAATCCCTTGAGCCTTAAATCAGAATCATGTGGAAAAAAGAGGCCTTGACCTGGGGAGGACTTGAGAAAACGTAAGACGCGGTGTGCAGCTTGTAAATGTAAATCAGTGGGGCACGACATGAATTGGCTGAGCTGCTGTACTGCGTAGGAGATGTCTGGACGTGTGTTGGTCAAATAGATGAGGCGACCAACTAACGTGCGATAATGAGTAGCATCAGGTAAGGGTTGGCCAGTGCCTTTGGAGAGTTTTGTGTGACGATGCATTGGAGTTTTAAGTGGTTTACATTCTAAGAAGCCAAAATCTGTAAGAAGGTCCAAGGTGAACTTCCGTTGATGCAAAGAGATACCTTTGCTTGAGCGGGCAACTTCAAGTCCAAGAAAGAATTTTAGATGTCCAAGGTCCTTGATTTTAAAAGCAGAATCAAGGGAAGCTTTGACTCGCTGGATTTCACCAAGATCATTCCCTGTGAGGAGTATATCATCCACATAAACTAGTAACGCAGTGAATGAACCATCTGAACAGCGTATAAACAGAGAGTAATCAGACTTGGATTGTGTATAGCCATATGAGATAAGAGCAGTGGAGAGCTTGGAATGCCATTGCCTACTAGCTTGTTTGAGACCATAAAGTGATTTGTTCAATTTGCAAACCATGTTGGGGGATGGAGAATGGAAACCAGGTGGAACCTGCATATATACATCTTCATTGAGATCTCCATGTAGAAAAGCATTGTTGACATCCAATTGTTGGAGGTGCCATTGTCGTGCAGCAGCTAAGGATAGTAACAGACGAACTGTTGTTAGCTTGGCTACAGGAGAAAATGTATCTAGGTAGTCAATTCCTTTAGTTTGAGTGTAACCCTTGGCAACTAGTCTAGCCTTGGCTCTCTCAAGAGTTCCATCCGAACGGTATTTGTTCTTGTACACCCATTTGCAGCCAATAACTGATTTCCCAGGTGGTAGAGAGGTAAGAGACCAAGTCTGGTTCTGTTCTAATGCAGAAATTTCAGCTGCCATGGCATTGCGCCAAATTTCATGTTTTACAGCTTGATTGTATGTTTTAGGCTCAAAGTAGGAGGAAATAGAGAGACTGAAATGTCTATGAGAAGGGGAAAAACGGTCATATGACAAGACAGAATGTAAAGAGTGGGGAGATGTACCTTTCCCAACAGAAGATGGTGGCTTAATTGAAGAAAGCAAGGCATGATGGTAGTCCCTTATATACTGTGGTAGCTGGCGTTGTCTTAAGGATTTTCGTGGTGCAGGTGCTGATTCAGAAAGGGAAGAAACTGATGGTGGAACTGAAGGTATAGCTGCGGGAAAATCAAGAGGAGGTGTATGTTGAGGTAAAGAAAGGGGAAGAGGATTGGTGGAAGAAGAAATGACAGAATGGAATGGAAATATATGTTCATAAAAGTGGGTGTCACGAGACAGAATAATTTGGCGAGAGTTAATGTCTAGGAGTATGGAACCCTTCACACCTAACTTATATCCCAAAAACACACATTTGTGGGCACGGGGTTCAAATTTGGTACGATTATGGGAGAGGGTTGAAGCGAAGCATAGAGAGCCAAATACCTTGAGGTGAGATAAATCTGGGTGCTTTTGTGGAGGGCAAAGTAGGGAGACGAGTGATGAAGAAAGGGAGTGGGTAAACGGTTTATTAGGTGAACAGCATGTATTATGGCATATGTCCAATACAATTTGGGTAAGTTAGATTGGAACATCAAAGATCTAGCCACATTAAGTATATGTTGATGTTTTCTCTCAACTACACTGTTTTGTTATGGGGTTGCTACACATGTGGTTTGATGCAAAATTCCCTTTGAAGCAAAGTATTCAGGCATGTGAAATTCAATTCCATTGTCAGTTCTGATGCTTTGGATGACAGTATGAAATTGAGTTTCAACAAGTTTGATAAAGTTCTTAAGAGCCTGTCGCGTTTCTGATTTGTTATGCATCAAATAAATCCATGTGTAGAGAGAGTAATCATCAACAATGGTTAAAAAATACTTATGTCCATGTATAGAGGCAATATGATAGGGTCCCCAAATGTCAACGTGTAACATAGAGAAAATTTTATCAGAGTGAGAGTGGCTGTTATGAAAGGGGAGGCGCTTTTGTTTGGCCAAATGACAAGAATCACAATGATCAAAAGATTTATTGGCAACAACATATGGATGTAAGTGCTGAACATGTTTAAAAACTGAATGAGAAAGGTGTCCTAGTCTAAAATGCCAAAGATCAAAGGGAGAGGCATGTGATGCAACAGTGGGGTTTGTTGTAGATGATGTTAGACAGCGAGCTTCCTGTGTATGGGGGAGAAAATATAGCCCTTCCTTTGCTTTAGCTAAACCAATCATCTTCCATTGAGGCAGGTGGATCAGGAAGCAAAAATTTCTCTGAAAAAGAGCAAAGCAGTCAAGTGAGTGAGTAAGTTGAGAAACTGATATGATATGGAACTGGAAAGTTGGAATGAACAGAACATTGTGGATTGTGAGAGAACCAGATATCTTGACTGAGCCAGACTGTTTTGCAAAGACTACAGAACCATTAGGTAAACAAACAGCAATAGGTGAAATGTATGTGAGGAATATAAAGTAAGATGAAATAGAACAGATGTGGTCAGTGGCCCCAGTGTCTAATATCCAAGACTTATATACAGAGGGATTGGAAATGTCACCTGATGCAACATTATTGATTACATGAGGGGAAGAGGAAGAATTTTCTTTTTGCACCATTTTAAGAAGTGTTTGGTACTGTTCAGCAGTAAAACCGAGATGTGGCACTGTACTGGCAGACTGTGAGTTAGATGTTAGAACAGGGAGGACATGGTTTTCTTTGCTCTCTGCTAGCTGAGAAACGTTGTTGACCGTTGGAGTATGACGAGTTTTGAGACCAGGAGGGTATCCGTGCTTCTTGTAGCAGGTCTCTATAGTATGACGAGACTTTCCACAAAATGTGCATTGCTTATGACCACGACGCTCAGAGCCTTGAAATGAAGGTGTTCGTCCTTGAAATGAAGGTGTTCGTCCAGACTGGGCAAGTAAAACAGCAGCATCACCTGGCGTTGGTATGAGGCCCATCTCACGTTCTTGTTGAGAGACAAGTGAAAATACTCTGTGAATGGGGGGAAGAGGGTCTAGAAGCATGATTTGTGATTTAACAGAACCGAAACGGTCATTAAGACCTTTCAAGAAGCGGATCACATAATCCTGTTGCTGGTACTTGTGTATTTTAGAGAAAGCACCACAGGCACATTGAGGTTTACAGGTGCACACAGGGAATGGGCGAAGGTTAAGGAATTCGTCCCAAACTATCTTAAGCCTTGTGTAATATTCACTCACAGTCAAATCGCCTTGGCGAAGGGAATATATCTCATCTTGCAGATCGGCGATACGGCAAATGTCAAACTGTGCAAAGCGACTGCGTAGATCGTCCCAAATGTCCGATGCACGATCAATCCAAAGAATACTCTGAGCTATCGTTGTGGAAATCGAGCGAGTGAGCCACGCTACTGTCATAGTGTTACACAGCTCCCATATCGGAAAAAGAGGATCGCTCGCAGGAGGAGCAGCTATCGTTCCATCGACGAACTGGAACTTATTCTTTGACTGCAGGGCCATCTTCATTGCTCTTGACCATGAATGGTAGTTTGAGCCAATCAAAACTGGAGATACCAGGACTAACGACGGGTTCTCGTTCGGATGGATATAATAAGGATTGGACGGATTCTGCAATGCATCGGAAACAATGGAGGGAGTTGAGGAAGAGATAGTTGAGGAGGTAGAGGAAGAAACAGCAGAGGAGGTAGTAGCCATGGATATACTCGTTATGGCTCTGATACCATAACACAATATTAAACCCGTGAGCTTCAGCAACTGAGTGCGCAGACGAGAAAAGGACAAGGGAAGAAGAAGACTGAAAGCAGTGATATATCTACTGGATAAAGAGATGCTTTATTCACATATGGGCAAGTGTGCATATATACAAATAACGTAGAGGACAGCTGGCCTTGTTACTAACAGACTAGCTACCTAACAGAATTAGTTGACTTGGTTACAAGTGGATGGAACTGTATGAAAGTTAGCTTAACAATCAGACTAAGTAATTAAACGGTATAATGTCTAACAGCCACCAAGTTTCGTGTAACTTCTAGTTTTCGCGAGTGCTTGTTTAAGAGCTTCAACTTCTTCCATTCACCCAGGAAAAGATTGGCCAGAAAACCGAATTGGTCTCTCATTTCGGACAATGGGAGCTTGAAGCTCCGAAAATTGAGACCGAGGGGTTCGGAAGTAGAACGGAAGTGTAATGTGGAGATTACAAGCCTGGGGTCGGCTAGGCAGAGTTAATGAAGCGAGGAAGCTGTTTGACGAAATGGCTCACTGAGATGATGTTTCTTATAACTCCATCATCTAGCGCTGAATTGCCGTTCAAGGTAATGGCATAAAGAAACATTGTTGCTGAATCCGCAATAATTGATGGATACATGAGAGTTGGTTGTTTAGATGATGCTCGTGACCGACGTGTTTGATAGTATGACTGAGAAATTATACAGATGGATTAGACAGATAAGATCCCAGTACACATAATCTGAGCTTTAATCTCCTTTAGGGACTGTATTTGACTTAGTCAAATTTCAACATGGGGAAGCAATTAGTCAGTCTTACTTTGTAGGCTAGCAAGCAACATGCTTTCCCCTTTACCTTCTTTTCATGTACAAGAGAGGTTCACTGATGATAGCTTTCACATATCTGAGTCACCCAGAAAAAGAAAAGGAGATTCTGAAGCTTTCAAATAAGTACTCTCAACAGTTCCCTTTAGTGCAGCTGTCGTTTTCAAGCCCTTCTGGTGTCGTTTGCTTTGAAGAGAACTATCCGTTGTCTAATTTTTAATTATAACTTCTAGTGGATAAAACCAGTATCTGCATGGTTATGTTTTGTTTTTTTTATAGAAAAATCATTTGTTATGGAGATTTCTGAAGCCTTGTTATCTGTTCTCTTCCTTTTGTCTTGCTTGGAAGTTGGAACATGTTGCTTTAACAACCCATTAAATTATGGATACAGGAGAAACTGATAATTGATTGGAAATGGACAAAAGTTAGCTGAATTCATTGTATTTGTTGATGGTCATGGCAGATCATCGTACTGATTTTGATCCTGTTTGTCAACATTTCTGAGGAGTCTAAAAGCCTGCTCGATAGTATTTTTCCGTAAAACGAAATAATTTTCTTCACATATTTATCCCGAATTACGTAAAAATATTTTTCCACTGCATTTCCAAACGAGCCTCAATCTATGGTGACTCAAAGCCACCTAAATTGTTTTGACTTGTGAAATAAATGAAGCCAAACACTTGGAAGAAAGAGCTTGTTCAGAGAAAATCCTGTTCAAGGACCCAAATTTTTTTTAATGAAAAAACTTAGGGCGAAAGAACTTATGTATTTTGTTGATAACAACTCAGGCAAGAATTGAAAGATCTTTAAAATCATGTTTATTTCTGATGAATAAAGGAAAGTTATACATGATAAGAAAAGCAATTATGCAAACTTTAGAAATGCTAACACAGTTATTTAAAATCATAGTATTCTTAAAGTTTTAAGTGTGTTTGGGAATCTTTTAAGAAAAAGGAGTTTACGAATTCCAAGATAATTTTACGGATTTCGAGATGTTTTTTACGAATTTTAAGATACTTTTTGTCTTGGCTTGCATGCACCGTTGAGAAAAAGTTTTTCCAAACATGCATTTTATATATTTTTTAGGGGAAAAAAATCAGCAATGTATTTAGTTTCTTGATAACAACTAAAGCTTCTTTGAAATTATTCAGTACTTATACTTTTCTCTTGTTGTTGAATCTTGTAATTTTATTAGCACAAGGTAAGCTAACTAACAAAGCAAAGTTGAAGGTTTTTCCAATTATTTAATCTAAATCCATATAGAATTTAGATCTTTGGATGTAATTTTTTTTCCAACAACTTATCAATCTTGTTGTGTGTCCCTTGTTCATGCTTATCAATTACCATGAACTTGAAGTGTGGAATTCCAATCTCAAACAATATGTTTGTTGTTATCAATGACCATGAACTTATCAGCAATTTGCTTGTTTGGGAATGCATTTAGGAGCTCTGGAATTCATTTCCATACAAGTCAAGATAAAATTCATCTCATTTGTTTACTTTGGAATCCGTAATCCGTTCTCCCAACGGAAGCATGTGATTTTATACAGTATTAATTATACATTTATCTTACCTGGTGACTGATGCATATAACTTGTGATCCAGCCAAAAAGAAGAAAAGTGAGGCATCTGGGGGGCTCTGCTTTTTTAGGCAGAAAAATATGGGACCAAGCAAGCACAAAAGAAAGAGGAGAAGGAGAAGAAGAAGGGAAAAAAGTATAAAGCATGAAGAAGGAAAAAAAAGGGAGGAAGGCCATTTTTATGGTCTCATTCACCATTCTTACACATTGTGCTTCAATCATCAATGGAACAATTTGCCCTTTTTCAGATCAAAGAGATGGATGATAAGAGTAATAAATAAGCATGCCTGTAAAAGTGCCTTCTGAAGCTAGTTGCTGCTATTTTGCTGAATAATCTTTTCTTTTTTCTTTTAAGTTCTTTTCCTTTTTTGGTCCTCAATTTGCTTTATAAGGTATGATACATAAACACAATGTGTTCTTCCTATTGTCACAAAAAAATAAATAATGCAAGTTCAAATTTACCAGGTAATTAATTTAATTGGTATGTTTTATGGGGTATATATGTAGAGCTCTCTAGTTCTAATTCAAATTCAAATTCAAATTCAACTAAGGTGACTGTACTAAATTATGAGTCAATCCCTACTTTTTATGCTTGTTTGACACAAACAATAGTATAAAGTAGAAAAATTTTATTTTTCTAAAAAAATTATGTTGGCAAAAAAAAAGTAAAAAAATTTTTATAACCAAAAAAGGTATAATAATTTTTAAAAAAAATGATTCCTGTGATTTTATTAGGAATTGGTTAAATAATTGTGGGTTAATCCAATATTTGCCCACCTACAAGGACTTCAATTAATTTTAAATTATTGTTTAAAAAAGGAAAAGAAAGAAGATTAGCCAAGAAAATGAAAAAGAAATAAAGGCAAGGCAGTTGTAGAGTTGCCCACATAGGCCCCTTGTTCCAATGATGGGATGCAACCAAAAATGGAAAGAAACATTTGGGCGCCAATTCACTTTGAAAGCAAAATTGATGTATTATATATTTTTAATGGAAATTTACCATCAAGTTTCAAATATGAGAATTAATGGATAAAATATCCTAAAGAAGGGCTTCATTAACAACCTTACCAGCCGTAAATAACAATCGAACCAGTTATTGTTGAGACCTGATGGTAATTTTACCAATTTTTAGGACCTTTCGTCCATTAATTCTTCTTAATGGAACCTGACTGGAAATTTCCCTATATAAAACGTTAAGAAATTAAATCAAATCGTGCTAAATAAACCTATTTAACGTATGTATATTTGTGATAAAGCCCTTTTTTATGTAGTGATATAGTCTTTGATTTATTTTTATTTTGAACAAGTTTACATAGAAAATTATCATCTAATGATTTCTTTTATGTTAGCTTTATTCATTGCAATTGAAACTGCTCTTCAATTTTCAAGGCAGGTCATAGAATTATCACTAAACCTTTCAATTTTAAACATAACGGTCATTTCCCCATACCTCAGGAAACCTTTTGACCATTTTTTATCCTCCTTTTTTTCTTAAATTATTTCTTAAAAAAATCAATCTTAGAACCCACAATGTATTAAAAAAAAATCAAAAAATCAGGTTATGACTATTAAAAAAATGTTAGTACCTCAGTGTAAGCATTGGTGTTTTCTTAGAAAAATATAAAAGTAAATGCTGCTTTGAGATTTTAATTTATTTCTTACCTTTATTTTTGCCTGAAATAATTTATTTTTTACCAATTTTATTATTTATCTGTAAGCCATGATATTATAATTTTATTAAAGTAAAAGGTAGTATAAACATGTAGTTTATGCTTAATGAACAAATAATTTACCCATGCACAATGGTGTCATCATTAATTAAATTTAGGGAAATTTACAATCAGGTTCCAAATAGAAGAATTAATGAATAAAATGTTCCAAAGATTTATAAAATTACCATCATATTCCAGTAGTAACTGCTGAGGTTGTCACTAACAACCTTACTAGCCTTCATTAACAACATCAATTCTTTTATTTTTGGGATTTTTTGTTCATTAATTCTTTTATTTGAGACTTAATTGTAAATTTCCCTTAAATTTAACCTTTAAATGGTCATCATGGTTCACAAGCACTAATAGCATACCATCAAGATTTTGGAGCCACATAATATTATAAATTGTACCATATGAATTTAATAATAAAAATTTTGAAAAATAAGCTCCCAATATACTAATGAAAAATCAATATGATATCGAAACAGATCCATTTGTTATCATCAAGAAAAGGGACAAGTTTTCAGTACATTAATAGGTCCACATTTGAATTGAATTATTCAAATTAAATGTAGCACATATAAGTTTCTAATAGAATGTTATCATTAGTAAGCGACATCCCTGGGAATGCCAAAAAAAATGAATAAGCTTTTCATTTGAATGATTGATTTCAAAATTTAGATCATCGAAATTTCTTAATTAAAAATAATACTACCAAAAATGGGGTACAATCAAATCTCCAAGTGAAAGTAGCAAAGTTAACTTTGAATTGTACATTAAAATTTTAAGAATGTGAAGTAAATATCAAAATGAAATTATTAAAAATGTGGATTTATCTAAATTATCAATTAAGACATCAAAAATAAAGAAAAACCGATTTCAAATTTTCTAAATTTAGCCTAAAGAATAAAGATTGGTATAATTCGTAAGGAGTTGATTCACTATCAATAAAATTATGAGTTCAAATATCACTGCCGATATAAGCATATTTCTGATAAGCGGTAAGTAGAAGTATTATCTATATCTAGAAACATGATTTAACTTTGATGAGCCATCCAGAACCAACTTATTCAAACTTTTATTGTATAGAAAAAAAACTTAAATAATGTGTGTACCATGTACAACTTTACAATATATATATATATATATATATGCAAGAAATCAAAATTAGGCTTAGGTTAGGAAGGACAATGTGGGAAAAGAGTGGTCCAAGCATTGTTGTTGTTATTGTTGAAAGGAAGGAAATGTGGTCAATCAGGTATAGTGGCTTGGCCCCACAAATAATTTTATTGTTTTTGAAAAGGACCCTCTCCTTCCTTCCCCCTTCCATGCCCTCTATCCTCCATCCAAAAAAAGAAGAAGAAGCTTTTTTTCCCTTCTTATTTTCCTCTTTTTTATATGCATTTACCAATTCCCATCAGAAAACTGGAGGAAAAAAAATCCCCTTTTAAAAATTTCTGTTAAAATATATATTTGTTTTGAAAGTTTTCGCACTTGAGAAATGTTACTTTGAAAGTTGCATTAGGAGCAATATTACCTTAAAAGTTTTACAATTGAGCAATGTTGCCATTTTTCGTTAAAATGTTAATGTTCAATATCAAATTTTTTTTATAATCAAAGTTAGTTTTCTAATAGAGTGGGGTAATATTACTCCACTTTAAAATTTTGGTGGCAACGTTGTTCTTAAGTTAAAACTTTCAGAACAAATTTACACTTTAACCCTAAAAATTTATTGATGAGAGTGTATTACATCAGAATATCCATACTCCATGTACAGAAAGTTTGTATAATATCTGTATTTTATGCCGTGTTAAGGTGCAAAAACCCATTAAATGTTTGTCAAACATTGAGCGTCATATGCCTTTTGGAGGTGGAAAAATGTCAATGAACATTTAAAATAATCGTTAAACGGAAGCCAATACAATAAATTACATGTGCATATGCAAAAATAGCAAGGCTCCACTACAAAAAAGTACTGACATTTTTGCTCTTATTTTAAATGCTAATGTGTATTTTTTATAAGTATATGGTACTGAATGTTCTTTTGGTAAAAATTCATGAGTATTTTTGTAATTTTATGTTTGTACATATATAAAATTTTTTTAGGTTTTTTCACCAACAAACTTTTTAGTGGAGGACTTCCCCCTAATTTTTCTATTTTCAATTTAATATATCACCATCTCTAAAAAAATATTAAAAAATCTCAATAAACATTAATGATGGCCAAGGTACAGGAAATCGGACCGGTGACAGAACCAGACAAGGCAACGGATTAAGGGTCAGTGGGTCAGACCGGAGTCAAACCGGGGGTCAAACCGGTGAGGAATAAAAAATTAAAAAAATAAATATTATCACACATTGACACAATCAAACTATCCAAAATTGAAAATTCTAAAAAATAAACTAATTATATACTTGTACGTTATATATTCTATTATTAATAAAGTAACAATTACTAAACTAATCATATACTTGTACATTATATATTCTCCGACATTATTTATAATTTTAAAATATTCATCCTAACAAAATATCAAAATATATATGACAAGGGGTTATGTTTTTTATTTGTTAACCTTCAAATTTGAAATTTTAAAATAATTCATCATTTTAAAAACTAATTAAAAAGAATATGAGTATATGCAAACGCGACAGTGTGTCTATGTGAGAAGGATTTCTGTTTTTTTTTTTAAATTTCATATTAACAATTTATTATTTTGTTTTTAAATGAAAATTAAAAAAGAAAAGAAAAAAAGACCAACCCGATCAATCCACTAACCCGGCCGGGTTGATCCCAGTTCAACCCCAAACCGGGGTCAAATGGCTAACCGGACCGGTCTGGAGACCGGTTCAACGGTTTCCGGTTCGGTCCGGGTTAGTGAACAATGATGATGGCACATGCCCTCCCTTCTTACTATTGAATAAATAATTATTAATTAATCTAAATCACCATTAGTTTTCCCCTTATTTAATTAATGTCGCGTTGTGTTTGGTGCATAATGTGGGAGATTGGTTCTAACCAATATAAAAAAATAAAATAAACATATAATTATTAGTAGTAAGGTTTTTTTAAGTCGTTAGTATGATATCCTTTGTATTTATATAATTATATGGCAGCTGAAAGATATTCTGTACCCACAACACATGAACAGTGACAATTGTTAAAGCTCTGTGCTCTTATGCTTTGTTTGGCTGCTTGGCTGAGAAAAAGGTTATAAAACATTTTGGAAAATTTACAATTTGATTTCAACAAGAAGAATTAATGAATAAAGATTTATAAAGATTAGTAAAGTTACTATAAGGTCTCGGCAGTAGTTGATCCAATGGCTAATGATGTTGTTAATTACAGCCGGACCAACTAATGTTGGGAACTCATGATAATTTTACCAATATTTAAAACATTTGATTTATTAATTCCTCTATTTAGGATCTGGTAAATTTCTCAAATATTTTTAATTACTTCACTGATATTAAAAACAGCGTAGACTGATTAAATTTTTTATAAATTAATACTCCGACGATATTTTCTAAAAGGTCCACAATTTAATAGGATAATTGCAGCATAAGTAGTGAAAGGATAATAAATATTATGGAAACAAATTACTACTTCCTGCGTTGGGATATACTTTCTTCAGTTCTTTTCATAAGCATCGTCCTCTTATATATGTATGTCTTTTTTATAAATAATAAATTGTATTTTTCTAATTATTTAATGCATCCAACAGAAGTACAATTATACATGTAATTTAGCCAGAAAAATTATTTAACACACTTTTCATTTTTATCTCAATTAATTATGTCGCTCTCATTTCTCTTCTTCATTAATTTTCTTTTGCATATTTTTCCATGATCCTATCTCACTTATCATCTTCATAAATAAAGATATACTTATAAATTATATCCTTTATACATTTATTATTCTTAACTAATTTTAACCGACGATTCTTTTTGGGTGATTTGGATATATGACTTTACATATGAGATCCCTCCTGTCTTCATAGTAAGACTTCACAAAAGTGGTTAACACATTAAGTAATATTGTCAATCAACTCAAAATAATTGCATCCATATCTAACAATGATGTTGTCAAAATCATCATATAAGTTCTCACTTTGTTAACAAAAGTTATCGATATGTTAAGCAATATTAGGCTTGTTTGGATAGCTCGTTTGGGCATCCAAAATCCATTCCTACACTTACCGAGACAAAATTCATCTCATATATTTACTTCAAAATTTGTGTCCGTTCTCCTAATAGATTTACCAAACAAACCCAATCAACCAACTCAGAATGAGGGCATTAACACGTAAGTGTAGATGTTGTCAAAGTCATTACATATCGTTAACAAAAATGTTAATATTTTAAACAACTCAAATTAAAGGCACCCGCATGTAGTAAGCATGTTGTTAATATTATTACAAAAATTGTTATCGAACTTCAAAAAGTTATCATCCAATTTGATCATTTTATAGATAGTTTGATGATTTTTACTTAAATTTTTTAAAATGACATATTTTTATCTTTTCTTTACATATCATTTTACTTAAGAGATTTTTAAAAAAATTTTAAATCCAAGCGGTATTTTTTTTAAAAAAAAATTCCCTATATATTATGTTAGAAAGGGAAAAGAAACGGAAGCCAGGTGGGGGAAGGTAGATAACTGGTGAATCTGGCAGAGCATTTTGTCTACCTCTCAGCTTCTTTCTCTTCTGGTAGCTCTCTGCGGTACAGTCCTCTGAGTCAGACTAACCACCGCCTCCTTCAAGCAAGCTCTGATAACAACACAATGGGAGAAGGAGAGCGAAGAAGAAGAGCAACATCCACTCTCAGACAAGCGGCAATGAAGGTGGTTCTAGCTGCAACTTCCGCTTGTGGCTCCTTCTCCAGAAGAAAACCTCTCGTCGATCCGCATTATGTAATCATACCCCCTTTCTCTTGTTTCGCCACGATTTCTTTCTTTCTTCGCCACTTTTTCTCATCCTTCACGATGTTTCTCATTTTTTAAATTCTTCAAACCTTGAAGCTTCATTTTCTTTTCGGAGGAAATGCTAGTTGCCTCCATCTGTTCCCCTAATTCTTCTTTCTTCAAATGGATTTTCTAATTTTTCTGATCTTAGGTTTATTGGATCAGCATTGACTCATTCATTCGTTTTTTCCCTGTTCTTGGCTTTTTTTCCCAGAATAGTGGGTTTCTCTGTAGTTCTTACTGTTGAAGATGCTTCACATTTTGAACTAGCCGAAACCGGACAGCTTGACTTCGTTTTCAGAAAAAAATTGCGAACTACCCTTCTATTTTTCTCGGATTGGTGGTCGATAAACGACCCTTTTTTATGGAGCTAACCTCTCATTCTAAACCGGAAAGCATCTCTTTCGAGGTGCTTGTGGGTTAATATGCTCTTCTAATTCCTCTTTCTCGGTGCCGTTTTTCCTGATTGGACAATCTTGTTTGGAGTATTTTCCGGTGGTTTCCATTGTCGAAGAAGTTCTAGACTGCTGCTACCATGGTCCTTTTTTCTAGAAACAGCTGCAAATTGCTCCTCCATTTTCAGGATTTCTGAGTAAATAAATGACACCTATTGTTATTCTTTCTCCTTTTACTCGTTGAGAAATTCAACAAAATTAATCATGTTAGCACGAGAATTGATCATGCTCCCTCTTTGGTTTTTCTGTGCCATGTGTTCTTGTAATTGCTCATTTTGAATTGCCCTCCCCAAAGTTAATTTCAACTTCTCTAATAATGGGTTACAAAAGGAATTTACCGTAATTCGTCGCTTTCAATATGATTTTCCCAATACTTGCGAAATTACGTTGAACAAAAAAAATACTTCTGAAATTACTTGGTGATTTTGGTATTCTCTATCTGTGAAAATACCATTATTAGCATTTGAGAATTGAATTTGACAACTTTTGCTTTCGTGCATGGTTGCAGATCTCTCATACTTCTTCGGTATCTCCATCAACAACGCAGAAAAACTCAGGGGAGATAGTTGAAGAAACGGATTGTAGAATCACCCCTAAGAACACCGACAGTGAGCTTCCTAATAAGGTAATTTGCCTTGCAGTTCCTTCAATCAACCCAACGCATTTTTTCTGCTGGTGGTATTTAAAAAAGAAAAAAAAATCTTTCTCCCCCGAAATTTAGGATTAATAACAGTCTTCGACCGAAAATACACGGCGTTTATGTCAAAAGATTCTGCCGTTCTCACATTTTTCTGCTCCATCCTTTCTTGGGTTTTGTGTATTTGGATTCTAGAACTACTTTAAAAATCATAATCCGTGAATCCAATGGTCTCACTCTCAAGTTTCGACCTTCACACTCAGACACGCTCTATTCTTCCCTTTTCCTTTTGCTTTATCCCCTTATAATAAAAAAAAAAATCAGTCCTAAATTTTGCAATTGATTGCTCCTCCTCCTTCATTATCATCATCATCATCTTCTTCTTCTTTTCTCATCATTAGATTTGGCAACACAGGGCCAGAAGATTTATTTACGTTCCAAACATTTTATTTGGACCACCAAACGTATTTAATCAAGAATTTTTAGCATGTGAAGGCCCGTGCAGCTTGCGCATTAGTGAAGCCACGAATTAGTTCCTTATAAAGGTTGACCCCACTTGGAAAGTTTATCCTTTATCTACATTACAAATCACAAACTTGTTAAGAGAAATTTTAGTTAATAATTCTCTCTATAAGGAAAATTTGGTAAATGGGACTATTTGTAATTTATAGATATGATGAATAATTTGATATATTTATAAGTTTCTTTGAACTTCTACTTATTTTTAGTTGTTCTGAGCGTCAAATTTCAGAAATTTTGAAAGAAAAAAAATCACGTCTGACCTTATTATCAAGTACATGCAGTTTGACAAGTTCTGTGAAATTACGCATTGGTGTGCGCGCAGCGCATTTCCATAAGTAGCTGAAATCCAATGTTTCTGTGTTCTCATCTACATTTGATTTTCAACTCAAATTTGTCCGCGAGCCATTATTATAACTAGAAATTGCTTCACATTTTTTCTCACTGGAAAGTTTCTCATCTAAAAAGTATATGCCCAATGGTTGGCTGTTTGTTCTGGTTATCACTGTTTTTCTAGTGGAGTAAATCATTTAGTGGTGAACTTAGTGGCGTATATAATAAAATTTAACAATATTGGTTAAACCAAGTTGGGGGAGCCAATTTCCAGTAGACATTATGGCCAACTACAAGTTCTCAAACAGAGTCTTCAGAATCAAGTGTCATTCTGTACTCAAAGTAGTAACACGACATTTACTTAGTGGTGGATTAGGGTGTTTTCCTGCATATGTTTTTATGCTGACTCCATTTGCTGTTTTTTCCCACAAATTGCAGAATCTGTGTGCAATATGTTTGGATCCTTTGAGTTACACCAGCAAGGGCTGCAGTCCAGGCCAAGCTATATTCACTGCTCAGTGTTCGCATTCTTTCCATTTTGCCTGCATTTCTTCCAATGTCCGCCATGGTAGTGTTACTTGTCCCATCTGCCGTGCTTACTGGACCCAGCTCCCTCGCAATCTGAACAACACCCGCTACAATTCTTTCACATCTTGTAACCAAAGTGATCCGATCTTGCGAATCCTTGATGATTCCATTGCCAATTTTCGTGTTCATCGCCACTCACTCCTTCGTGCTGTCCGCTATGATGATGATGACCCTGTTGAGCCTGATACCATGGCTGAGAGTCCCAAGTTATGTTTCACTCTAGCACCTGTCCAGCCTTCTAGTGCACCACCACCAAGCTTCCATCCAGCTTTGCTATTGTCTCAGAATGCCTCAAGCCCATGCCATCCCTGTCATCATCCTTTAATCTGCAGCTCCTCTTCACTCTCTCATTCACCGCCTTATGTTGCGTATCCCTCCTTAAATAGAGCTTACCTCTCAGTAGAACTGGCTCATGAACGGGCAATTGACTTAGTCTTAGTGGCTAGCCCGAATGGGCCACATCTAAGGCTTCTCAAGCAATCAATGGCTCTGGTGGTTTTCTCCCTCCGACAGATAGATCGCTTGGCCATAGTCACGTACTCCTCAGCTGCTGCTCGTGTCTTCCCCTTAAGGCGAATGACATCCTATGGAAAACGTACTGCCCTTCAAGTTATTGACCGTCTCTTTTACATGGGGCAAGCTGATCCTGCTGAGGGTTTGAAGAAAGGAATCAAAATACTTGAAGATCGTGTTCACAAGAACCCAGAATCCTGCATCTTGCATTTATCTGATAACCCTACAAGGCCATACCATGCTGTTAGCATGGAGCTGCCATCAACCCCCATTCATCGCTTTCATGTTGGATTTGGATATGGTGCTTCAAATGGATTTGTGATAAATGAGTTCGAGGAGTTCTTGGCAAAGGTGCTGGGAGGGATTGTGAGGGAAATACAGTTGAGAATATGCGGGGCTGGGGAAGAACTTGGCGGTGGGAGGGTCATACGAATTGGTGAGCTAAGAGGTGGAGAAGAAAGGAGAGTTTTGCTAGACTTGGGTGAGTGTTCACATGTGTATGTGGAATATAGCTACATTGAAGGTGAGATCGATGAGTGTGTTAGAAGAACAGGGGAAATTGTTGTGGGCATTGGAGACCAAGATAAAGGCTCAGATGTTCTAGATGCTGATGCGTTGGAGACAGGGATGAATTTGAACCCAATTGGGAGGACTAGCTGTGTTGAAAGTTGGGATTTCCATGACCCTTATATGGCTCGAAGGTGGGCCAAGCATTTACATGGCTATAGACTTTGAAAATGCACGAATCAGTCCCTGAAGAATGTACACATTGATGCTTTAGTCACTGAATAGAGAGACTTTTGCATGAGTCAAACGATCCAAGTTTGTGGCTCACTGTACAGAGTCCTCTGTGCTAGATTGGATCCAACAAAAGGATTCTCCCTCGTGTATCCGCTTTATCTTCACTGAATCCATCATCCATCACTGAAAGGGATCTAAATTGTAATCAGGTATGTTAATTTTTTATGCACATGTTGAGCCGACATAGCTGATCAAGTAATTGCGGGCTTACTTGTCGGATCAATATCAATTGTTGAACATCAGCTAAGAACTAGCTGTGTATGGCTAGATGTGTCTGGTATTCTTGTGCTTGTTTAGAGACTTTGAAAATGGAAGGTTATGGAGACTAATCTTGAAATCCACTCCTTGCTATCTGTGTCTTCAGGCATCCCCCTTACCCCCACCCCACCGCAACCTCCTGTTTTTTTCCTTGTAGTCTTGGATTTAGGTAGCTTGTAATCATATAGAGCTGGAAAAGATATACAATACACATGTAATTTGTAGTGTGTACCTTGAAAATTTTAGCATTATTGATGAAGATTAAATTTTGTTTGAATTGTTCTTGAACCAACTTTGTTGCCAGCTTCTTGACCAAGTCTTTTTTGCTTAACTACTGCTATAATTTTACTTTTTATACAAAATCAAGAGCAGTTCCGGAAATCATACAGAACTGGATCCTTCGAGATTGAAAAATGCCGAAAAGCCTGTAGAGTTGGCCCTAGAGGATGGAGGAGGTGAATATATATATATATATATTCCTAATGAAAAATGCAAATTAAGAGATAACTCAGGGAGAGGATTTGTTTGCAGACTTTATATGACTTGAGGTTATATAGTTTTAGAATATGAATGAGTAATATGGCTTCAAAATTAAAACAACAATAATATCAACGAACTTATAAGGAAAATTGAAATAAGATATAATAGTAGTAACAATCTCCAATCCTAACCATAAAATTTGATGTTTGAAATAACTGGTAAAAGAATATTTTTAATTCTATATAATGGTATATCATATTTTTCTCAAATTGAATAAAAGTAAATAAATTAAAGATACAGCAGAATAAAGTAAAAGATAAGAGAAAGCATGTGAAGTTGTTAAATTACACAAACTAGATATCATCATGCAACAAACAAAAAACTACAAGGATCAATAAGGTACCAAGAACTCATCCGATAGAGTTTCGTGCTGATAACCTGTTATAAAATGAGAGAGTTTGAGAGTAGTAGAAGAGAATAATAAAAGAAGAAATTGAGAAAGGAAACAAGGAAGCATATTACATTCACATATGTGTTCAAACACTTTGTACATAACATTTATTTATAGGTTTTCAACTCTTAAAGTTCAAACACTTTGTACATAACATTTATTTATAGACCTATAACATTTATTTATAGGTCTTCAACTCTTAAACTCTTAAAGTTTAACATTTTAACTACTAGAAATAATGTAATGACAATAACTATTAGAAATTCCTTTCAAACAATTTACAAGGAAAGTTATGAAATTTAGTATTTAGAGGAAGAGAATTCTAAAAGGAATTCAAAGAGTTTTATGGATATATACACTTATATATAATTTCATAATCCAACTCATTTTTGGTGAGCAAACTTTATAATTTTATTTTCAATGGATATAACTTTTCTGAAGTTACATGCAATAAATCAGTTATTTATAAAATGAAAGATATAGGCAAATATAAAGATATCAGTTGAATGGAAGAAAAGTTATATCCACTATAAATTTGAGATAAACTGAACAATAAATTTTTTACACTGAAAATTTTCCAGCAATTTGTATAACTAGTTTTTTTCCCTGAAATTTGTATAACTAGTTATGGTTTGTTATTGCGAAATTATTTTTAAATTTTATGATTCCTATCAACTACAATTTTTTTTTAAAAAAAATGTCCAGAACAATTGTGCGAGGACGGCCCTTCGAAAGTGACTGAGAACGAGGTAAGCAAGAAGAGATTGAAGAAATGTTGAAAATTGTTTGAAAAAAAGGAAGAAGAAAGAGACAAGATCCCAGAAAAGCCTGCCAATGCCAGTTCCTGTCGTACGGTTCTTTCACCCTCCGTCCTTGTCATCCCCTTTCCTTCTCTTTCTCTTGTTCCTCTGACTCTCAAGCACCTCTTCCTTTTCCTTTCCTCCTCACTCTGCTATTTCGGAAACTAATACACAATAATTTCAATTTGCTTATTTATTTCCTCTCGAGTAGTTGAGTTCAGTTTATTATTGAAGCAGAAGAAGAACAGGAGGACGGAGAGGATGTCTCCGAGACTAATACACCCTCATGAAAGCTTAATCGAAGATTTTGAGGGTGCTTCGGACCACAGCAATCACAAGGGCGAACTATGTTTGGTTTTGACCGCCGATCCCAAACCTCGCCTCCGATGGACCCAGGACCCCCATGAACGATTCGTCGATGCTGTCACCCAGCTCGGGGGTTCTAGTAGTGAGTGCAATGCTATCTCTTTCTTCATCTTTTTTAGTTTTAAAATTTCACTTTTCCTTTCTTTCTCTAGCTTCTCTTGTCTACTTCGCTCGTTTTTCTTTCTAAAGAAACTGGGGTTTTCCCAATTTGATTGCCAATGAGTAGGAACAACTGGGATGCTTTAATGTTGCTCTGTAGTTGTCGGAAATTAGACTAGGAATGGTCAAAGTGTATGCGGAAATTACTTTTGTCTCGGCTTTAATCATATATCGAATTGCCTTTCTTGTCTGCTATTTTTCTTCCTTGTCAAGCCGTTTGCCTTTTCTCTTCGCCTAGCATTTTTTTACTTATAAAAAAAAAATCTCTCTTCTTTAGACATTAAATGTCATTTCTTATTTAGGAGATAAGAATTGTTATAGCTGCAATGAATGAGTGGAATCTAGTTACAGAATATAGCAAGTAGATAACTTCTAATAAGGAGACTAGTTACTTTTTTTATTAAATTAAACTAGAGATCCTTTTTAGTTTAAGCGAGTCGGTGAGTCCTGAGTTTGATAACAACAAATTATAATGCACTCAAGACAGAATTCATCCATCCCAACTCTCATCCCTCACATGAAACGTGGAGATTAATGCATTTATTGGAAGCATAGAAACACCTCAAACAGTTACTGGAAAACAAAGAGCTTAAACATCCCATTTAGTTCGATCAATTCCCCATATTGATGAATGTGGAGTATCAGGACAGTAAACCTGGTTGTTAAGCTTGCGAGCACTTAGACTGTGAGATTAGGTAATTTAATTATCCTACCAGTCTTACACCTTCTAGATTTCCAAACTTCCGAATGATTCAGCCTGATAGCATATATTTTTCTTTGCTTTTATAGGATATCCATATTATGTCTTCCCTGTTTCCTATAACTTACTCAAGGTTTATGTAAGATAATAAACTACTTAGCAAATGGTCTAAAAGATGGTGAATTATCATGAGTTTGGCTTGATTCATATATGAGTGAGAGAAGACATTTTTGTTTTTAGCGATGCTCTTCAGCCTTTTGAATTCCCATTGGAAAATGATAGTGGGAAAACCAAACAACTGAAAAATATGTGGAACTCATAACTGTGTCTTGCTTTGTGGTGGGGGTTATATTATGTATATTACATTAGAGAAGCAAAAGTATAACGTGGAACTAAAAACACCTTGAACTAAACAAGATGCAACAGATAAGATCCCTTGAGATTTAAGATGCTTGATTATTTACTTTTGGTCTGTATTCTTTGTTTTGCAATTCTGACATATTTCTAATTCTAGTTGCAAATTTTACATGATTGTTTGAACCAGTTGGTAACTATGAAGGAAGGACCGACAAATGTGCTGTTAGGAGTGGTGTATAAGGTTCTAAGTGTACACATATTGTGTCATGTTATGTGTGTGTTAATAATGCTGGTTTATTCAGAAGTGGATCAATGGTCAATATTTGCACTCAATGAGTTCTGAACATGTCGATTTCAGTTTTTTTCCCTCTGAAATAAAATCAGTTAAATAGATTGATATTGTCTCCAAAACTGACAGTAGCCAAAATAGGGGTTCTGGGTTTGGAGCCCACCTCACAGGTATGAACATGGATCTGTCTGAGTTTTGCATGCTTAGACCATCAGTTTTTTACACCAGTAACAAATTATTTACTATCAAAGCAATGATTTGCTCCTAATTTTTGAAGTTTCGCTTTTTGTTATTGGTGAAAGTGAAGAATGAGGGAAATAGTGGAAGGAGAGATTTGACCAGTGAGCTCTTTATGTCCTTTTCGACTGCATGGCATCGTGAAATATTTCCTTCTATTAAAATACAAGGTTAAAATGGTGGCAAAACGAGTGGCTTCTAAGGGTTAATCTCTACCCTAGGGTTACTTCGTAATGTTGGGTCTTTCCTTTTCTTCTAGGCGAGCTTTGTCTTGTGTAGTCTATTTATTTTGGTATATGAATTTAATATAGGGAGGGTAAGTTGAACTTGAGTTTAAAGCCTCACCTTGCATTACTTTGTATAACATCATATACAAATAACATGAATAAAAAAATGTGCATATTATTTATGTCTATTCTATCATATTTGATGACCCAGATGTAGCCTCTTGATCAAATATTGTAAATAGGCTCTTCCACTCTCTTTATCGAGGAAAGAAGTAGGAAGAGGAAGATGGCACTTGATTTATGTTTTAAAGCTCAACATCTGTCCATACCAGGTGGTGTGAGTTCAATTATCAGTAGGCATTATAAGTATAATACTGCCAGCCACTTTTGCATAAATTCATCAAACTTTCAAAATTGGAAAGTTGGCTTGGATGGATATCTAAAAAAATTTAATAGGCCTGGCCTGGCATAACAAGCCTTGTATGCATGTTGAGCCTTATGAATGAATGGAGCTTGATGTATTTGTTAAGTACCTACTGGCCACTACAACAATTAGCACCTGCTTCCTATTTCCTGACTTGTTCTTTTTGCAACTTTGATGTTTAAATTATCATCTTTGCCATTTTCTGACTAATGTATTGTACTATCTGCGGAAGCTACACCAAAAGCAATCATGCGGACCATGAATGTCAAGGGTTTGAGTCTCTTTCATTTGAAGAGCCATCTTCAGGTCTCTTTTCACATTATTATGGTGCTCATCTTGAATTTAGGTTTTGTGGTGAATATGGAAGTTTACAATATTTTATTGTTTTAAAATGTTCCTTGTTGTGTTTCAGAAATACAGACTTGGTAAACAATCAGGAAAAGATATGGATGAAGGATGCGAAGATGGTATGATTGTTGCACTTTTTCTCTACTTTTTCCTATTATGTTCATGTCATCTGAATAATTCCAATCTTGTCTCTCTCTGCCATTTCCAAAATGATCAGAGGTCCCTTTCTGTCTCCTTAAATCTTTACTTAATGAAAGGATCCATCAGAAATGTTTATACAAGAACATATTCATCCATTAACAACTATAATTTATATTGATGAGCATTGCTGAGGAACTGTTCATAAGGGATTTTTTGTTCATATCTTAACATGAACTGACTTTTTATTGAAAATATATGGAAGGGATGTCAGGCTCTTATCTTCTAGAAAGCCCCAGTACTCATAACAACTCTCCAAAGTTGCCAACGGTTGATAAAAATGAGCAAGAATTTTATTGTTTGAAGACATTTGCTGCTTGTTGGATATTTTGACGGTTCTTGAATTGGCTGACTGAGGGTGTGATTGTCATGTCCTTATGAGATCAAAGAGGCTTTAAGAATTCAGATGGAAGTGCAAAGCAAACTTCATTTGCAAGTAGAGGTAAATTTGCTTCTCATATCACAAGCTTTATTTTCAATTTGGCTTAATGAATCTTAGACCTCATTTGCTGGTGTATGTTCTAATTTCACTGTTGTGATGTTGCTTATGGCTTTTTCTTATATCGTTTCAATATCAATTATCAAGTATTTGTCTTAAACATGATTAGATGATCTACTCTGTGATGCATGCTAATGTCTGGAATTCTTTTGCTGCAGGCAGAGAAGCACTTGCAGATTCGCCAAGATGCAGGAGCAGCGGTACATGGCCATGCTTGAAAGAGCTTGCAAGATGCTAGCTGATCAATTTATCAGCGCAACGGTTATAGAACCAGACAGCCAAAAAGTTCAAGAGCTTGGGACTAAAGCACCAAGAGGCGCCTTGCCTGATTCTCTAGGATTCTACTCCTTAGTTTCGAGCGGCCTAGGACTGGCTGTTCCACGGAGGTTGCCTAACATCACATGAGTTCTAACGGGCTGGCTTCAGAAGGATCTCCAGATGAGGTAAAAAGAGGATGCTAAGCATGGACCCTATGGCCACACCATTGATCTGGAGTGAAGCCAAAATGAGAGTTCAAGACATCAATATAGCCCAAGGTAATCTTCATGGAATAACCATGTATGGCATGTAGGGATATGGAAGGTCTGCTTCATGGTTCATCATCCTGTGGCTGTGATGATAAAAACAGACCTTTGGTGGGTTCATTCCATTTTATTTATGATAAGTAGGTGAATTCTGATCTGTTCTTGTCTAATATGCTAGTGGGGACAGAGGCGGAATCGAATCCCAATCTGTAAAATTCAAAATACTCAAACCTTGGTCTACTGCCTTTTCTTCTAATGGATTCCTTGTCGGGTCAAGAGCCAGTTTCTCTTATACATATATCTCTATTTTGTTGAAAGTAGCTTTCAACCTGTCAGAACATCAATCGAGCAAGTAGCGACAGAAGAAAACAATCATGAATAAAGTTGTAAATTGGCCAAGCAAACTTTTTGACGTGCTTATTCCATTTTTTTCATGGTCAGCAGTTATTTATTTTTCCTCTTTTTAGATGAAAACTTGTCTAAGAATCTCTTCTGACCAACAAGCATAAAAAGTGCAACTTTAATCGGCTTGGATTACCTCTCTAGTGATAGAAAGGTACTCTGATGAGAGAGAGAAAGAGAGAGATATTTTTGGAATGGGTCCTACATGTTATATCTCCATTACTGCAGAACATGCGTACCTGGTGGGGTGCTGGTACCCATAGTCCTACACGATGGGGCAGGACTCGAAATCTAGTCCAACTGCTTTTTTCCCCCAGAATTTAGTGGGTCCATGCAATCTAACGTAAATTATATAAAACCATAGTATGATTCCGTGCAAGTTCTTCATGAAAATAGTTAAAAACTTCATTTTTTTTTAAATTTATTGATAAAAAAAGATCCGTATTAAAATATCAATTATATGAAATTCTACAGAATTATCGATATTTTTTAGGTATAGAAATATAACAGATCCTTCTTATTAACAAAATTTTAAACATGAACTTTGCATCAATATTTTCTATTTTTTGATATTTGATATTGATATTTTTTGCAAAGTCATTGATACTTGGTCCTTAATAGTCTATTTGCAGAAACAAGAGATTCAATTAATAGAATAAATTTACGCTTGGAGATTTTATCACCAAATCACATCTTTTTTTTTATCAATCGTGTTCTCATGTTTTGTTAGTATGAAACTGAAAGATTTTTATTGACTTTTCCTCTTTTAATGAGATTCAACCAAGGATATGAACGTGAAAATTTTTATGATGCTACTCTAATTTGGAAATTGGGGATTTGGGGGGCCATAGCATCCAGAAAGCTTCAATTTGATAAAATTCTTAAATAATATCTTTGAAAAATTATTCTTATTCCAAAGGAGTTTGTTTTGATGTTAAATGTAAAACTCCGATATACTATAAAGGACATAAAATATCATAAAATATTATGTTATAAATAAGATGAAATG
>JANTPZ010000416.1:0-76529 GCA_025593235.1 Vachellia pachyceras | reverse complement strand
AAAAGATGGACACTGATAATGATGGCATTGTTTCTATTGAAGAACTGAAGGCTGGATTCCGCAACTTTGGATCCCAACTTGCTGAGTCTGAAATTCAGATGCTTATTGAATCTGTATGGTCGCTCTCTCTTTTTACTTCAATAATTGTCTTTTGTTACATTGTAGATCTTGCATTTCCCAAGGCAAGTTAAATGTTTCAAGGATACTAAGATATGCTTGTATGAACATTCAAACTGTACAGCAATTTTGTTTAGTCTGTTATAGCAATGTTGATTGGCAACAGGTAGATACTAATGGGAAGGGAAGACTGGACTACGGAGAATTTGTTGCTGTTTCCCTTCATTTAAAACGGATGGCTAATGATGAGCATCTCCGCAAGGCCTTCTCCTATTTTGACAAGGATGGGAATGGCTATATTGAGCCGGATGAGCTAAGGGATGCTTTAATGGAAGATGGTGAAAATGATTGTACAGATGTAGCAAATGACATATTCCAAGAAGTAGATACAGACAAGGTGAACATTTGGTAATTTTCCCTTTATTTTAATCTTGCTAATATAATCCTATGCTGACATTTCCGATTCAAACACAGGATGGACAAATCAGCTATGACGAATTTGTGGCCATGATGAAAACTGGAACAGATTGGAGAAAAGCATCTCGGCATTACTCACGAGGAAGATTCAACAGCTTGAGCTTGAAACTGATGAAGGACGGTTCTCTAAACTTGGGGACTGAATAGTATAAGTCTAAATGGCCATGTTCAATCTGTCATTCGAAAATAGTGTAGTGTTCCTTCTACATTCCGGACTTGCCTTTCTGGTGATTATTCAGATCCGTTGTTAGATGGAGGCCTTTCAGCATGGTCGTATGCGAGTCACACTAAGGAATGCATGCACCAATATACATGAACTTCACTTCTTTCCTTCTGAAAAACAGGTGCCATTGAGCCAGCCATTGGTATTGACAAGTACGCTTCCACACTTTTTAACCACTCACAAAGATGTTAAATCAGACTGTTTAAAAGCAGTCAGAATACGAAGAAATGCCAAATGTCTTGTAGTTTTGTATTTACTTGGGAGTGTGGACTTTGGACCTCTCCAATTTGAGCATTCTCCCTCCTGGCTAGCACGTAGTTGTTTCCTCCGAGGCATCTGAAAACTGCTTATAGTGTGGAATGCTTTGACAAAATTAGGAGTCGATTGTATGAGGAGCGTGTAAGATAAATGTCTGTAATCAGAAAGACCAGTGTTGCTTGTCAATTGTCAATATATGGCGTGTCATGATGTATTGTTGGATTTCCACTATTGTTTTTTGAGAGCTTCTAGCAGTGGTAGAGCCGGTCCACTTGAATCTATCTTCTCGCTACTGTGTGAATCACTACCTCCTAATATGCTTAAGGGGAAGTGGCGTTTTAAGGATCCTCTAAGAACATTAATGATAGTTGAAGATTTTGGAATTTGAAAAACGGATCATAGTTTTGTTTTTAAAGCACCTGTACATCCGGGAGTTTTGTTCAAGGTACTATTAGGCATTAGATATGTGTCTTTTTAGGTAGGGATTTAAATTTTGATTTATCATATTGTAAAATACTTACATGTTCCAATAGATAAAAAGGATAGTTATTGGTTCAAACTAAAAGTCTTGAGTTAATTTTTTGATTAAAGTATATATTTGATCCTTTAAGTTTACATCAAGTTTTGATTTAGTCTTTTAACTTTAAGAAGTACACTTTTAATAATTTTATTTTAACAAGTTTCTTTTAACATAATATACTTACTTAGCAAATCTAAATTGTGATTCTGCAATTAAATATTGATAAACTATGTTTAAATTTTAATAATTTAATATAATAGTTTTTAATATTTTAAAATATAATCATATTTTATTATCATTTAACTATAGAATCATCAATAAAATTTATTGAATCATCATTTCATGTTAAATAAAACTAACAATGTTAAGATAAAAAGATTAATGGCCCATTTGGTTCAATTATATGAAAGAGGATTAAATGTAAACTTGATGCATTGATTACATTGTTTGGTTGGTATGGTATGGTAATGCAATCGAATATAATGCTAATTACAACGGATTACATCAAATTAGGTAATCTCCATTACATAGTTTTGGCTATGTAATCCCCATGACATGAAGGTATTTATATCTTTAATAAATGAGTATTTATACAGTTATACCCTTTATTTTTAGTGTTAATAGAATTAAAAAATTTATTTCATATTTTTTTATTTTTTAAAGATAAAATATAAATCCCATGTCATGATTCCCTAATAACATAATGCTTTATAATCATCATTCAATTACATTACATTCACATCCATTACATTTCATTGCATTCCTATAATTCTGTAAACCAAATAGACTATGTAAGTATATTTTTAAACTTAAGGGATCAAATTAAAATTTGATATAAACTTAAAGTATTAAATGCAAATTTTAGCCTAATTTTTTTCAATCCTTATCTTCTAAATTTTTTAAAGTCATATTTTTTACTTATCTTCAATATTTTCAATAATTAATATGAAAAATTGAAAATATAAATGTATAAAAAAATGAATTGAGTGTTAAAAAAATAACTTAGAAGATTTTTAACTGTCATGATTTCTTTTTAAATTCGAAGTCTCAAGGCTTTCAATTGTCATTACTTATCAATCTTCTTGTAGTGTCCTTAGATATTATTTTTACCCATATTTTCTCCTTTCCTTTTTCTATTTGAGGTTGAAAAGTGAAAACTATTGCAAGTCTTTCACCCAATATCATTATTTTAATTCTAATAGGAGCACTTAAATATCCTGATGTAGCATCACTTATAATATATTAGTTTAAAAGTTAAGTAAATTATTTTTAAAAATAATAAATATTAAAAATAAAATTAATAGAGGTATTACATTTGAGATTAAGGCCAACCTTCTAATTAACTCCAAATAACTATCATCTGACGAGTGCATTATTACAAAGAGAACCCTTTTATCAAAGATCCCAAATACTCAGACTTTCACACCCCCCCCCAAAACAAAAAAAAAATCCCAGGGTAAAAACAACAAGAAACTTAACATTTGATCATCAAACATTAAAACCAACACGCTGCTCATAAATTAACTATCAACTATGAATGATACAGATCATTACCAGAAGCTATAGTCAAGCATTTAAAGCAGAAAGAACATTTTGTGATAACGTAGGGCACAAGAACATTATGTGCGTTCATGGTTACACAGCAGAAAGAACATTTTGTTCTTTTCTCCCCTTCTACTTCATTAGTGCAATAGTCAAATTGAGGTTAAAACTTGGTCAATTTCTCTTTACACCACAAAGAACAACTTGTTCTCATAAACAGGGGGAACCAATGCTTCACCCATAGCTCATCCGAGAATCAAAAGACTTGGAGGATGTGTGACGCCTTGGAATACCAATTTCACATGTATTCACTTTGGAAGCGAAACGGAGAGAACAAAGTGACTCCCCGGCTGAAGAAGGATCCGGCGAAACATTCACAAACATCAACGTTTTGGAATCTCCACCAAGACATGGCTGCCATGAACGGAACGGAACGGAACAAAGTTCAATAAGGTTGGAGAGTATCATCACTACAAGAAATTCACGCAGAGATCTTGTGGGATAAGTGATATGTGTCATGGGAAAACTTCTTATTGTTCGATAAAATATTGTTCATATCATGTCTTGATTTTTTTCCTCCTTAGCTCTAGATTAATGCTAATTTCTTTTGGTGAGATAGATTAATGCTAATTTGATTGTTAATTGGCGTGAAATTCAAAACCCTATCCATGATTCTCATCCTTAATACTCAGTTTATTCCAAAAATAATCCGCATAAAAAATAGGCCATTAATATCCTTGTGTGATTGGTTGGCTGCCTTGGTTTCTAAAACCAAGACTAACATTTTCCAAAAATTTTCATGATTGACTGAGTCAACCAGATCAACTCATCCAAACGTCACCAAATCTCTAGCAACTAGGCTAGTTCGACAAAATCAAGATCAAACTTCAGTATAAATCCTGAGTTTATAGAATACTGAGTCGAGGGCTTGAGACAAAGATCTAAACAGTCAGTAATACGAACAAATCACTCGCAATATTATCGTGAAACATACCTGAAGAAGATATGTCAATTTAGAGTTCCTAAAAGGGACATGCTCGTCTTTCTTGGCCAAAGCAAACATGACATCACTCAAAGACGATAAACTTTTGTTGATAGCCTACAAAAATGGCAAATATATCATTACCGATTCGTTTATTTAAGAAAATAGATTAATTCATGATGAACTGAAGCTCATGTTATGCAAAGCAATTGCCCACCTGAGTTTCCTTAAGTCGGTCCCCAGTTGCCCCACTCTTTGATAGTCTCTCGCTTCCCGCTAGATCAATCAGATTCAAGACGCCTTGCACTTGTTGTTCAGTATTCTACATCGTAAAGGACGTAAGTGCATCCAGCATTCAAATAAGAGAAAGAGAGAGAGAGCAATACCATTTAAATCAATGTGTAAAGTATATCACAGCAGTATATACCTCATTAACCCCAGTTATACGCAAAAGTAAACACAAAATGGCTTCTTGACGATTGTTCATTCATCTGTGTTCTTCCTACCGACCTAATATAACAGAGAATCCCGTTTCATTAGTACAGAGACCAAGAATAAATGGTTATGCATTAAACATGAAAGGTTAAGTTTCACTAAATCAAATATTATAACTAATTTAAAGAAAATGGAACTTTTTAGTATCAAGAAACTTGATGGTTAAATCTCGACTAGAACAATAAATAATTACGATTTTCACCCAAAGTCCAAGTGGGGAAAATTGCAATTCTTTAGTGCATTATCTAGAAAGTTTATTCAAACACAACTTCACCATGCAGCTTAGAAAACAGCTTAGGCATTCCACATGATAATCTAGTACCTGCAATTTCCAGCCTGTTGTAGGAGAGAGGAAATCTCCTTTACACTACAAACGTCTACAATAGTGAGGTCAGAAACTTCTGTGTTTCCATTTGCGTCATGTTTGATAGTGTACATCTTCCCAGGAGCACCATTTTGCTATCCGAGTTAGATCGTTTCCACTTGGCCGATTTGACGACAACAAATCTCGAATTGTCTCGTTATATATTTCTAGTATTGAAGCCTAGAAATATTTAGTAAACTAAATTTTAGCTAATGGCTGTAAGTCTATCCACATGAAAATCAGAATAAAAACATTTTAACCTGCACTTTGTATGCCTAACCCTGATCTTTAAGGGCTTGACTAGTTTGGAATCTGTTCTAGGGAACGTGGGATCAATCCTTTCAGATCTGGAGCATTAGGCCTACCCATCATTGTATACGTTTTGCCTGAACCTGTCTGACCATAAGCAAATATGCAAACCTGACATGACAAGCCAAAGTCCTTCTGTCAAAGCATATCTAGCGTATATAAATACGTAATAATAAAAAGCTAGATAAGACAAAGAAATGCCCCATGAAAAGGTATGGAAGCAGTAGCATCTAATAACGCAGTCCTTTCCCTTCTGTTCAACTCGGAGAAGTTTCTTATGCCAAAAATCAAGAATATATCGAACTTTTGAATCTACTTGTCTATAGATAGACTGCATGAGCTATCCATGCGAAGAGAACAACACCAAGGCAGTCGAAGTGACGGGTGAGATTTTATTCAGAAAGATGAGCTATGAGATTAAAAGTATAATTAAATTCAAAACAAATGAAGCCAAATTCTAAAGAATATTAAACTACGAATGCAGCTTTACAAATGTATTTGTCTTCACATGTCTCTTCATCTAATTGTGAGCACTATTCAATCTCCAGTTTTACATCTGTTTTTTCCCGGTATATTATACCCTTTATAATATATCAAGTTCTGCTAAGAAAAAGCATGAACAATAGAAAATGTAAAATTACTAAAATCACCTTGTACCCATCAAGCGCACTTTGTACCAACTGCGATATCTCAGTGAAAACGTCTTGCTGAGAAGCCTCATGATTGAAGACCTTATCAAATGTAAAAGGATACTTTTGCCCTGATGAACATCAAAGGATGAAGTTGTGCTTAACTCCCCATGTCGTATTTCAGAAAACATATAAAACTCATGAAACTCTAGGCAAAGCTGTAAAGGAAAAAGCGTAAAAAGGTATGCACTTATACCGTTTTGGACCAATTCAATGCCTCGGCCGAGAGCTTCTGTTGATGTAGGGTAGGAAACAACCACGTTTGTTCCGACACCATCTTCTGGTAGCAGAGGTCGAACTCGACAAAACACACGAATATTTCCTTTTAGCTCCTAATAACAATAAAGTGGGAGTTACTCCATTACAATTTATGTATTACAAAAAAATGAACTTTCTGCATGACTGAGTAAAGGAGAATTACAAGGATGGTGTTGTGCAACTTTTTCCTTAATTTCTCTCCTTCAATTATTTGGAATTCTTTATGAGCCAGACGATTCTTTATCAGCCAGACGATCCCGCAATTCACAGGTAATTCTTTTCTGCTCTTCAAAACTTGTTCTTGTTTCTGAAGTCCATAAGTCAGCCATCTAACGAAAAGAAAATAAGTGTCAGTGTCAGTTCAAGTTATTACATCATATATGCAATGAACACCGCAAGCATGAAATAATTTTTCCCATTTATTGCCAGGGAAATTTTCACAAAATTGAGCGATTCTTTTAACAATTTTTTTAAGAAAAAACTGCCTTACCTTCAATTTGTCTTTCTCAGCAGTCAATTGATGTTGAAGTCTATTTATTTGCTCCCTCTGAAAGGAACATGTGTCCTACAAAAGAAAGCCCACTATCTTAAAAACCTAACCAACATAGAAGTCTCACAATATGTATAGAACAAAAGCATAGAAACAATATACAACGTGGAGGGAAAAAAAAAACAAACCTCAAGATCCTTTATTTTACATGTCAAGCTATCCAATTGCGCACATGAATTTCCAGTACATTCTTTGTAGTATGCCACTTCCCCAGTTAAAGCCTGTATTTTTGCTTGTTGCCGATCACGATCATCTCTAATTTGCTTTAATTCTTCACGGAGACAACTGAGCTCTTTTTGTTTTGTAGCCTCTTCACGAGAAGCCTAAGAAACGGAGAGAACAACAGGATGAATAAACAACATAAGAGAACATGCTGTTAAGACACTTACAGAGACAGTAAGGCTTTATAATAATAACATCTAGATTGTTTTATAAGTTATCAGCATTTCCTGTCCCTTCTGAACTGCTTATAACAAGTTGGAATTCAAGAGCTTGTATGAAGAATGAGTCAGCGTGTCCGTTACCCCATGCCCAAGGCAAATGAACAATGTAAGTTACAACATGTCCACAACACCTATCACTTTACTTAAAGCATTCTAAAAAAAATGGAAAATTCAAAAATGAGAATACTTAAATGAAAATCATTGCACAAAGAAAACAATCAAAAGAAAACTAAGATATACATCAAAATAAAATGACTTACTTTAACAGATGCCAGCTGACCCTGCAATGTCTTATTGTGACCTCCCACATCGCTAAGGTTTTGAACAATGGCTGTTTTCTCCTTTTCCAGTTCTTTAAGTGACTCATTAGTTGATTGAAGATCTGTCTGGAGTCGGCTATTGTAGCGTTGCAGGTCCATATTATACTCTTTTGAAGAATTGTACAAAAGCTTACTCGATTTGGTCTGCAAATGCCAAAGTGACAGTAACATGATCACCTTAAAGTCTAGTGCAGAATCTAGAGGGCAGTGTCTTTACTTTTGTATAAGTTGATTTAAGATTCAGTGTTCAACTGGTAAAAATTTCCAGTCTATATAATAATTTAGAATTAGAATTTGACAGCACCTTTTGCTCAGCCCCTAACTTCTCTTAACTTTCTCAAGCTCAGTTGAAAGAGAAACTTGCATATTCTCAGCAGCACTTCTGGCTTCCTTTTCTTCTCTACGACGTTCCATTGATTCCTAATTGTTAAACAATAAGGAATATCAGAAAACAAGAAATTTCAATGGGCGTTCAATTACAATGCTGTATGGCAAATAACTTTACCAACTTCAAGGATATTTCCTTTGAAATTCCCTCTTCCAAAGAAACAATTGTCTTCCTCGATTCTGATATTGTGTTGCTCAACTCCTTAATCTTATTTTTCATTTCAGTCTCTGAAAGAATAGGTAACGTTTTTTTTTTCCAAAACTGCCTCAATTCTAGACAACTTGTCATTGAAAATTATGGTTCGGAAGAGAGAAACTTACCAGTATCACTGCACTGCTTCTTAGCAGATTCAAGTCCAGACTGAAGCTTTTCCTTTTCTTCATTGCAACTTTCTTCAAGTTTTCGAAACCATTTTACACAAAGTCTAAGCCGCCTAATGTAATCTCCTATCTGGTCCATTTTTTTCTGCAAAGCAAGTGGGAAAATAACGAAACACTCACAAAAGACCAAAAACGTATACAAAATTGAAATAATTAGATTGTATAAGATAAAAGATACCTTATTATCAAAGGGGTTTCCCTTCTTAAACTTCTCATTTAACAACGCTTCAACATCCTCTTTGGCGAACTCAACAATGTCTGAGCCATCGGTACTGACAACATCGTTTGTTCTATCAGCTTCTGGCCCTTTGTTCACTGAGGCAAATGGCTGCCTGCCTCGTCCAGTGTTTACCTGACGATCCGTCCTTTCTGCTCCAACCCTCCGACGCTTTTCCGACGGGACTGTATTGGAGGGGCTACGCGGAGGCCTCTTCTGGTTCCTAGAAGCCATATCTGGCTTGAACCGTGCCTGATATGGATCTGAAGAAGTCGGCCTGAGGATTTCAATTTGGATCCGAAGTGGGAGCGAAGGTAAGGAGAAGCTGTGAAGAGGACGACAGCGGAGAGCGGAGGGAGAACCGATGAGGAAGTAGCCGTGGAGAGGATTGTGGAGAAAGCCGCCTTAATTTTTTTTTTTGATATAAACCATATCTGGGTATTTTGGATTCATTGTCAGTGCTAAACTAATCCGAACCCTTCGTAAGGAGACCTTACTATGGTAGTGAGGTACTGATGGGGACAATCTCGTTGAGGTTGCGTTAATTATCACGGCTGTCACTCCACATGTCTCGAACTCTCGTCCTTCGTGAGAAATGCTAAACCCTCCCTCATCAGTGAAAGGCGCGTTAATTTTGAATTTGCATCTAACGCTCCACTACGATATCATCCGGGCCGACCCGTTCCGAGGAACTGGGTCAGTTGTTTTTTTTTTGGTGCAATTTGGGTTACTTCAGTTGTTAAGCCCATTCATTAAGCCTCGTTTAGTCGTTTAAAAGGTCCGGACCCTTTTTTTTTTGTTCTCTTGTTGGGGTTGAAATCTTTGTTAAGGATGTTAATGAGGTTTTTGTGTTACTAATCAATTTCTCTAAACCCTATCCTTATCGGTAAAAAAAACTTTAATTAAGATTTTTATTTAAAAAACATCAGTTTGTTCTTTTTTGTTTTTAACAACATAGCCTCAGCTCAAAATAGAATCAACCAAGAAGCAAGTGTGGGCAGCCATTGCCCATTAAATCCATTCGCAGTTAATTATATTAGTATAAAATATAAACCCCAGGAGTTCTTGAAACAGCTGGATTATTTTAATTATTTCAGTCAAATTTTGTTTTTATTTTTATCATCATTAACATATGATTTGATCTAACATTTTTTTTAATTTTTTAAGGACAAAATTGAAATCTGTTTATTTATATTTACTATTCAAGTATTTGATTTGATAAGCACCTTCTGTTCCTGTCCCTTGTTGAGTCTCTTCCCATAAAAGTAATAGCCATCAATTTTCAATTCAGATGATGTTGATTCACATTTACTGTGATTACCACAAAATAAATATATATTTGATGCTTTGATCAGTTGAACCAGAGACCTCGCTCAATTATCATCGTTAGACTCGTTTAGGAAAGCGATGGAGAATTGCTTTTACTATTTACGAGGTAAATGTGTGAAGAAGATTATCTCATTTTACGGAAAATTAAACGTGCGTTTGGAGTATTTAAAAGCTTTCCCAAACATTTCCATTATCAGCAGAGATTGCAGTTTACAACAACAAAACAAATAGGCACTTTTTCTAATACATGTGGCAAGACAAAATCTTGATAGTAACAATCAAAAGAAACAAAATAAGAACAAGCACATCAAATCCGATCGAGCAGAGTTATAAAAGGGGTTTCAGCAAAATTTATTTAAATTTTTGTGCTCCATTTATACTTTTCAATCTCCTCCCCTCATAACCTTCTATATATATATATATATAGTTTACTTTATTTGTCTTAAAGGGCCAAGCGCACATTTTTCATTTATCATATAGCTATCTTATAAAAAAAAACCAACAAGCTTGTGTTATGCTTGCCATTCTGTGATATTTTAAGAAAAAACACTTTTTTTTTGGCAACATCATCAAGAGTCAGATGTGAACATATAATTAAATAAATGCATAAATGCCTCAAAGACTTTTTTTTTTTAAATAATGTTTAAGCACTTTTGAATCTGGAAACCAACCCTACTGTCCAGAATTGTAAATTGAAAATTATTCCAAAACGCCTCGGGTAATGGTTTTTTCAATGTGTAAATAAATAAATAAATCATTTACCAAGAAAAATATAAAATATTATCTCTCATTGCGTTAGGCGCAGGCACTCACTTTGACTAACCCACTCACAAATCGCTATCACAAACCAACAAAACCATTTTTCCCCATTTAGGTTTATGCGTGGCGTGGTAAGTTATATTTTCAGAAAATTAATTATTTAATTCACGAGTAATGTTAAGTTTAAATAAATCATACCTTTTTCATATAACTATTTAACTGGACCATATTCAAATATTGTTATATAAATTTAAATTTGAGACATTGTGTTTGAGCAATCAATACTCATTCCAACAGGATCAACACTTTTTGGTTAGTCCTAATAATTATAATTCGATTAAAATTCAATAATAGAACTTTGACTTAGTACAATATAATCAGTATATATAATTTTAACTATTTAAAACATTGATTAATCCCTAAGTTTAAAAATCTAACTTTAGTTCTTATAAATTTATTTTTTAAGATTTATGTGCCAATATTTAAAAAATGATTTTAACTACAGGAATCAAATTGCAATGAATCAAAATTCATTAATTTAGAAATTGAAATACACTTTGTGATTGAATTAAAATCCCCTCAAAAATAACAAATGACTGAATTTTCCCATTTCAACCTTCTGAGTGTGGGGAAGTGAGTATGTCACTATGTTTTGTCATGCTTAGGTGGCAGCCCCACAATCTGAACAATTTTAAAGGTGTGCTTTAAAAGCAAGACAATTTGGTTACGGAATCTTAAAAATTAATTGTTTTTATTTTGTGTCAAGCTGTAATATCCACGTGTTCCACATGGGAATATGTAATCAACATGGACATGTTAATGAAATTTAATTTATATTCGATCGGATTGGTCAGTGACAGACTCAGGACTTGGCTCAGGAGATTTAAGATAAGTGAGACTTATTCTTAATATATTTTAAAAAAAATTTAAGTAAAAATTTAGTGGGTTCAAAATTAACAAATGAGTGAGTGCAAAATAAATCACATAGTACTACTATATACCTAATGAAAAAGTATAATAAGACGTATGCATGAAACGTAAATAGTAAATACTCCTTCTGATAACATTTTAAATTGTTACCTTAACATTTCAAGGCGCAACTTAAACATTCTAAGTGGCGGCCTGTGACACTTCAAGTCACAACCTAGATATGAAAATTTTAAGTTACGACTTGAACATTTCAAGTCGTGGCCTATATATGTTAAATTGCAACCTTGGACACTATGCCTACTTTATCATTTTACTTTTTTTCTAATTTTATCACACTATATAAAATAATATATATGTATTATTTGATGATATTCATTTTCTATTAAGTTATTTCCATCAAAAATCACTTTTTTAACGTTTATCTAAATATAAATATATTATGCTAAAATACATCCTTGACAAAAGTTACTTTTGAAAATGCATTACGCATAAAAGTTATTTTGCCAACGGTTATCCAAACGGACTCAAGATCAACATGAATATAAGATAAGAGTACCTATAAATTAGAGTATAAAATAAAATAAAAATGTTTCAAATTTATGCTGAAAAAGAAAATTGCAGTGCTGTCTTCTTTGGCATTCCCACTAAAAACAATCATCTCTTGTATGTGTTGTATACATAGCTAACTGATTAGATTAGCTTTGAGTGTTGTCAAATCCAATTAAATATGTGTGCGCGCCAAAGATTTTTTTGTATAGATACAAATTTGATTTTGAGACTTGCTTTAAGCAGCCAATAATGTCACTTCTCATATTTTGTGATAAAGCTAAATAAGAATTGGCGATTTACCAAAGGAATGTGGTTTGAAAAAATATTTACATAATTGAGTATTATATAAACAAAATATATAATTTGTATACATTTTTTAACCAGATAAACAAATCCATGCTTGCTATACATATTTCAAACTGATCAATAGGATTAGTAAGACATTAGTTTTCACCCCTCCTTTGATTGGGTGATCAAAGAGCTGTTACATATATATATAAGAATTATTGTGATATTGTAATTATAGCTTGTAGCACTAAAAAGATTGGTTTCTTTATCTTGAGAAACTAATCTTTTGGCTTGTTTGGTTAGCTCGTTTAGGCAACCAAAAGTCATTCCTCCGTTTACCGAGACAAAACTCCTATCATATATTTACCTCGGAATCTGTGTTCGTTCTCTCAACGGACTATCAAAACATAGGCTTTATCTTCTCTTGGAATAGTCAAAAAGCAAATATAAACTTTGATCTTCAAGACGTGGAAAATGAAAATGAGCTTATATCGATCATCAAGTTACTTGGTGACGAGTGTAGATCGAAAAGTGCGTAGACTTTCTTCTACTAATAAATAAGACCGTTGACTTTCACCTCATATTTCATATCAAACAATTAATAAAGTTTGACTTTTATAGTTTAATGAGAAACTAATACTTTTTAGTGATGTTCATTGCATTTAATTTTTGGATTACTTACCGTCAAATTAAGTTGAGCTGAATATACTTAAACTAGACTTAGACTGCAAGAGCATATCTATATTTTGAGCTGAATATCGAATTTTTTATATTGTAATATATAGTGTATATTTATTTAGTTTCTCTTAATCACTACAAATTTGAAAGTGTATATATATGTGCGTGGATGTGCAGATTTTTACCCTATTTACTATTTCTTACCAGCAAAAGATTAATTCATTCATTCAAAAAGTTTTTACACCGTTTAAACTTTAAATTACTGTAAATAATGTGGTTTGAAGAAATACCAATTGAACACAAGCTTTTAAAGTTATTTTCTAATTTATAAAACCATTCTGATATTTGAATGATGATATTTCATGTATAAAATACTCAAGAATCTTATGGCAATGAATGATGACACATGCAAGTATACTCTCACAATACTAAGAGAGTTGAGATTGGAAAACCCCTTTATGTTTATGTAAATTGAGATAAAATCCTCCTCAAATGTTTACTTTATAGACCGTAAATTACGTTGGAATGTAACTTCTACTACTAATTCAAACAAACTCTAAATGGACAGGTATTGATAAGTAAAGGTTATAAGTGAAATTGAACGTAACACCTCCTACTTGTAAACAAAAGTTTATACATCATTATATTACAATACCTTTGGCGAGATCAAATAAGTTATATATTACCGAGATCCTATTAGTAAGATTTAATTTATTGTGTGAATTACATTATAAATTATGTTTTACATTTAGAATCAGAGGAAGAAATCTTGATCGTGGGGAAAGTAAAAGTTAATTGGCTTGTTTGGTAAAGAGTTAAGAAAAGTTAAACGTACGTTCAACACTGTTTTTCTGTAAAATAAGATAATCTCATTCATATATTTACCTCGATTTACATAAAAGTATTTCTCTACCGTATTCTCAAACGGGTATAATCTCATAGTCAGCGTTTTATGTTGTAACCCCCATTGCAGAGTTATCATTGGGAGTTGGGACCAACCCACTTGCTTGAATCATGCACATGGATGCATGTATATTCAATTTCTATGAAAAAGGAAGGACGTGACGTTTACATTAATTACTAACCTTTGATTTTTTTTATGAATAGCCAAAAGTTTATTAATAAAAGAAAGTTGAAGGATTGAATTATAAGTATGCTTATAAAAGTTGAAGGGCTAATTAAAAGATTTCATTTCCATTTTTCTTTTCATCTTTTTAAAAGAACGTTGCTGGAGGATGATGTTATTGTTATACTCACATTTGAAGCATCCATAGGATTCCACACTGAATTTACTTCAGTTATGTATGAGAATATAAGATGGCCCTTTAATATATTATACGCTCAATTTAAAATAATAAACTCGTGAACATTATCCCTACGTCATCGTGGCATCACTTGATAATAAGCTTTCCAAGTCACGTACGAATTTGTGTTGTGTTATGTTGTGTGTATTGCGACTCAAAAAAAAAAACTAATTTAATTTTGTTAATTATGATAATGAATTGATACGATTTGTAATTTTTGGGGCAATTTTTCAGTTAAAAGTTAAAACTTAAAAGTATTAACTAAACCCCTTATTTGTTATTTCATTTCTGAAAAAAGTATTCTAACATAATCTTGTACATTTATTAGTTAGGATATAATTAATTCTTCTCCATACTTGTATACTCTCTTATTCAACGAATGGACATTGCACATTTTATAAGCAACTTTGCCTCACGGTCTTGTCCTATAGGCATCATAAGAAAAAAATAAATTTATATTTAATATTTGATAATGTTTTAAATATGAATATTTTTATTTGAAGAATAGCTATAGTTAGTACTAAAAAAATTCGTCAACCAACCAATAATTATAATTAAAAAAATGAATGATGAATATCACAAAATAATGAAAGGAGATATATATATATATATAGTTAGTTTTAGTCCAAATCACACATAATGAAGGCGATGGGTCCGCAACGCCCCCAAAGAAGGTTTTGATTTTGGATTATATACATGTCGACGGGAGACGATGAGATGGAAAACAATAATTTTTCATAAATAATTAATTAATTGAAAAAAAAATTAAAGATGATAGTAAGTTGAAATCATGCATTGGATTGGATACATGTCGACGGGAGACAATGAGATGGAAATATGCAGCATCGAACAATTATTAGAGGTCCCACAATTGTCTTGTCAATCTAAAAATAATAATTTCAATCCCACTTACCTATTAAAATTTTCATTTTTGCCCAAAAATATTTCCTACTTGGCAACTTTCACTACCAAACAAGTCAAACTTAATATAAATAAATATGATTATTTTGAAATGATTTTATTTTTATGTTATTACAATTGTATATGTACTCCTATATATGACCGTATTCATAGGGCAGAGAGAAATTTTTTTAATCTTATTTATAAATCATGTTACTAAAATGTTTATAGGAATTCATATATAATTTTATCCTTCATTTATATTGCGTAGAATTTTTTCTCATATTTTACCTTTTATTTATAGTGTAGCGTTTGTCCTCATATGTTAGGGTGTACTCCTTCAACGGGGTCTTCCATTTAGAACATGAGGAGTTATTAAATAGGGATCAAGTTAAAAATGTGTTAGATATCAAAACCTTTAATGAGGTTTAAATTTTTTTACTAAAATACATTAAATGATTTATAAATTTGATTATAGAGGAAAAATTGAAAGGAAAACCATTTTGCAGCTCTTAGTAATACTTTTTAATCTTTTTTTGGTGAAAAGATTTTAGGAAAGGAGTTGGGCTCACCCACAATCCAAGGGCAGGGCACCTAACTCATGATCCATTTGGGCCTGTCCCTGCAGGTACTGTAGCAAGCCAAGCAAGCACTTTGATATGACCACACAGGTAGGTTAACCCCAACTTCACTTAGCTGTGGTGATGCCTCCTTAAATGCCACGACTGGAGCTACAACAAAATGACACTCCCCAGGATCGAACCCTCTCCCTTTAGATGAGAGTACTAGCCCAATTCCTTCCTCAGTTGAACCCACGGACGATGGTTAATACTTTTCAATCTTTAATTTGACATCCATGTGTTTGTTTTCTTGATTAAATCATTGAAATTTGCTCCATTACATTGTATGCTCCTGATGACTCCTGTGTAGAGCTAACAATGCAACAGAATAAAATTATCCAGGCTAACTAACAGAATAAAATTAAAAAATAAAAATACATGGTTATTAAATTCAAAATTGAGAAAAATTGTTCATATATTGTAAATTGGTTTTCCAATAAACAAACAATCATTCATAAATATTGCCCCCACAAATTAATTTTTCTGGGTCCGCCCTTGAACAGACGACTTTTGTATTCCATGTCAATTTAAAACATGAAAAAAAAAAATTCCAAGTTCCAACACACACACACACAGAGCTCACATCCTCAGACCCACATCCCACAGTGATGAAATGTGAATGCCTTATTTTAGGTTGTGTGGCTGTAACATTTCCAACTTCTGTGTCTCTGTCTTCCCCCGACATTAATAACAAAAGATAAAACACACACACACATTTCTAAGAAACATTGCCTTTACATCTCACCGTCTCACACACACACACACACACAACATCAGTGGACCACTCACATTTCTAAGAGTTCATCGCCCTCACGTAACCTCTCAATTTCTGCATACATTTATTATATATTTTTACCCTCATAAGCATTTATTATTTCACCAGGAGAGTCGTTGTAGCCTCCATGATACCTACAACGTTTTAGAAAAAAAAACGTGGAAGAGAAAAACATTTGTGATTGTGAAAACTCAAAACATGCACACTAGCTTGTTAAGATGGCCACTATCTCTTTCTGAATTGAATGTAATTTGTTTGTCTTCTCAAGTTATCGTTATCTAACATATTGACTCCGTTTAGAAACGCGGTAGAAAAGTAGTTTTACACAGATCGAGATAAATGTGAGAAGGAGATTATCTCGTTTTACGGAAAAACACTATTGCACATACTTTTGGATGAGAGTTAAGATTTGTCAAACGAAACCGTTATAACTCGTGGCAAAAGTTTAGATGAACTGGATGTCAACGTATCACTGAAACATGTACTTACACATACCAATCTTTGCTTCATAAATATTATATTTAATTCACGTTACCAACGGAGATTAAATTTGACGAAAGGAGCTACCCCTTCACAGTATGATAAACCAAGTTCTATTAAAAGAGTGTCCATATTTAGTATTTAATATTGCTTTAAGTAGAATTATTTTGAGTAGAAGGATAAATGTGCTTTGTATGAAATTAAGCGCATGTAAAAAAAAAAAGGGAAACTAAATAAAATGGACTTATTCTGGCCGACATGGAGTGGAAGCGTCATCCATTCATCTAGTGTTGTCACGTGGGAAACATTCCTATTTGTTCTGATCCATTTGGTGCCACGTGTGACGCCGAATAAACTAAAGCGGCGCGTGTCACGTGACCATCAACCCACTGTTTGAATCAATTTCGCTTTTTCTTGTTGTAGCATTCTCCCTTGTGCGGATTTTTTTTTTTGGGCATTCCCATTTTGGTGCTGTGATGATGGCTCCTTTAAGTGTAACAATTGAACGATGACAGACTATTTTCTATTTCTTATTTTCGCTAATTTTATGCAATCAATCCACGGTCGTTTGATTGATATATAATTGATTCTTATGTGAGCCCATATATATCAAATCACTAAGATTAAAAATAAACTTCATCCATTCACAAGTAAGAATGACTAAAAATAGATTTCAATAGTGTTGGCGGAAAATTTTCTGGTTCCCGTAAGTTTCAATTTTGTTGTGCTTGGCTTTATTGTGTGAGTTTGGGAATGTGGTAGAGAAGTATTTTTACGTAAGTCGAGGTAAATATGTGAATGAAATTATTTCATTCTACGAAAAAATACTATTGAACGTGCGTTTCCCTTTTACAAATGCTCTGTCAAACAAGCCAATTGAAGTTTCTGTGAGTTTTGTTTTTAAATTTCTTAAAAAATAATGGAGAATAAGAATGACAAAGATTTTACTAATAAGCATTAGTTCTAATAGAAGGGGTTTTGATGTTTAAACACGAGGTCGACTCCACGTTTGTGTGAACATAACACATTTTTAGAAGAGTTATCTTTAATTAGATTTAACAATAATCGAATTTGAAGGGGTGCCAGTCATCATAACATGAATTCAAGTTTGTGTTTTTATAAAGGTAGAAAATATTTTTAAAAGATTTATATTTTATTAAATTTGACAATACTTGAATTCGACATATAGAAAAAAAACAAAGAAATAGAGTATAATGAAGATTTTACTCCCATGCATGTTCAAGAAGAAAAAATTAAAAACCATATATTTTCATATTATCATATAATATTTATGCATTGATTTCAGAGAGAAAAGAGACAAATTAATGATTTTACAGCCTAAATAACATAAAATTTTTCTAAAGTAAGAGGTTGCGGATTTGATATAATGCAACAAAGCAAACTAAAACAAAGGTGTAATTAGGAGGATTCATGCGTGTACGTAACTGTACGTACATGCCAATATGCAATATGAACAATTTGTGCATGCACTTGCCTCCATCCCACTTCCAATAACTACCAACTTGGCCTTATTGATCAAATTAATTATTATTTATAAAAAATTAATTATTTAATTATTCATCAACTTGATTATCTGTTCTTATGTCGGAGTAGTTTGATCTGTTTTCTTATTTAAATTCTATTACGCTGAGTAAAGTTATAATTAATAATAGACCAATCAGATTTAATTATTAAGCGTCAACCCTCTCAAACACAAATCAAATTAATTATTTCCATTTATGCACCTTAAATTGGTGGCATATTATGCACACCCAAAACGCATACCACGAGTATTATAGTAATTAACATTATGCATTGTTGGCAACTTGCCACTAATTAATATTTAATTGCCACTATCTATATGTACAAAAAAAATGTCATATGCATTCCACCTGTTTACACTTTGTACCGCATAATTAATTTACAAACTTTAAATATACACAAACACTACCAGAAAAATGTCATTTAGTGACGGAAAATCCGTCGCTAAATGTCTACTTTCCGTCACTAAAATAAGTGTCGTCAATATTTTCCGCCGCTTAATGAAAATTTTCTGATAGAAAATAGCCATTTAACGATAGATTTTTCCGTTGCTAAATGACATTTTTCTGGTAGTGAAATTGAACATACAATCAACAACATATTTAGTCGTTGATTAATTCTAGGATCTGAAAGTGGCAGAAACCTCTTAGTTCAAGTCATTATTAAAATTATTAAGCTAGTGTTAGATGTTAGTTTGACTTTTGCTTATTTAAAAAACAAACTGGCCTGCTACCATTAATTTAAAAAATGTTGCAAAAACTGCACATGCTGTATAACCATGGCTTGGGTTGAAAATCATGGTTTTCCATAGTTACTTTTTTTATAAACTATTCTTCAAAATATGTTCTCTAGATGTGTGTTTGAATTAGCTTTTAGAGAATATCTTCTAAAAAAGTGATTTTAGAGAATCAATTTTGAAGAAGCATTTCTTAAAAAGTAAAAAAATTAACTTTTGAAAAACCATTGTTTTTAACTCCCAAGCCATAATTTTAAGGGTAAAAAGCTTTTTGGAGAATTTGATAGTATTTATATGAATCATACAAAACCATAGTTTTGATGGCTAAAAGCTATTTTGGATTTTTGGCAAGGTGTTTATCTACCATGTTTTCGAAGTCAAGGTTTGGACCAAAACTATGATTTTAAACAATGTTGCCAAAAACACACATGAGAAAATGGTTTGAAACCATGGTTTCAAAAAAGAAGAAGGAATAGACAAATACCCCACTAAACTTTAGAATAGATTTTAATTCCCAAAAACATGATTTTGTATAAGTCAGATAAATACTTTCAGATTTTCTACAATAGCCTTTAACCCTCAAAACTATAGTTTTGGGGTGGAAACTATAATTTTTCAAAAAGCTATTCTTTTCGACTATTTTAGAAGTTATTTTTCAGAATCTGATATCTAAAATCACTTTTACGCAAATAGAGATAAAAGTTATTTTCTAAAAGCTAGTCCAACCTAAGTCATTAATAGTAAATATTATCTTTTGGAATATTTTTGCCATAATTTATTTGTAAAAGAATTTACAAACACATATAGGAAATAGCCAAAAGAAATTGTCTTCCAAAGGGACTGATTCATCATAATATGATCAATCAATGTTTAAATTTATGCTGATAGATATATCAACATTTAATGTTTGATAGCAATTTGAACATGATTACATCTAATTTGAAGATACATATATTTAAAAAAGATATATAATATTTTCTGGAAGTTGAGAATTTTATAACTGTTTTAAAAAATAAAAAAATTATATTTAATTTTTTTTTTTGGGGTGAAAATAATTAAGGTGATTTGGCAGGACAAGCAACGCTGTCTCGTGCAATAACTATAAACAGCATGAATAACGAGGGGCGCCATTGTCACATTTCTGTCCGAGCCGTGAGCCGTCCCTTTCTCGTCATATTAAAATTACACGGTCATCCTCTCTCTTTCACTTAAATATTCATCTTGTTTAGTCGGCCACATTTAATATCTTTCTTTTTCCATATTATTACACCAACTTCACATTTTCTTCATCGAACGTAAACACACATGACCCTCACAAATTCATATTAGAATTGTTTCAAGAAAGAAAAGTAGGTATAGATTGCAAAATTAGAGCTAGAAAATTTATTTGATCGATACGATGTATTTAAATAAATAAGTAATTTAATAAATATTTATTTGTGTCATTTTTATTTATTTTTTTTGGAAATCCATCTAAGGAAGATTTTTACTCATCATCATTTAAAATATAAACGAAATTCCACATTTAACATTTTTATTTTATTTGCAAATCCAACTAGCATACTATGAATTTGATGGAGTGATCCATATAATCATTTCGTAGTATAATTTTGAAAAAATATGAAAAAAGTTTTCTATTGAAAATTTTATGATTAAAGTATACTTTTAGTTCTTTATGTTTGCGTCAGGTTCATTTTAGTTCCTTAAGTATAAAAAGTACACTTTCAGTCCCTTAAACTTAACGCTGTTAGTTTCTCTTAATGAAAATTGCTAACTCATCAAATTTAATTGATGACTGTGCACTAAAATGTTGACAAAGCTTACTTAAATTTTAATTTAATAATATAATAAATTTGATATTTTAAATTGTGTAAATAAAAAAGATTTAAAATACCAATGTTAATTTTGATGAGTCAGCAATTTTCGTTAAGAAAGACTAACGGCGTTAAGTTTGAGGAATTGAAAATGCACTTTTTAAACTTAAAGGACTAAAGTGAAATCTGACGTAAACATAAAAAGATTAAAAGTATACTTTAACTAAATTTTATTGGTTACAATATATGATAAATAATAATTTATCATTCTAATTGGTTAGCGCGTTTGCTAGATTACATAAATCAATATCTAGAAGGCATTCACACATTATGACTTAAAATACTCTCATGCATGCATTAAATACGAAGTATTCAACACATACATTAGTTAAAAAACAACCTCTTCATGGTGATTAATTATGCAAAAAAAAAAAATCTCTACACTTTTTTTTATGGTAGAAAAAAAATCTCTACATTGGTTTTATAATCAATGTAGATATAGTCGGCAAAAATGCTTTTAAAATATAACTTACGGTATACGAAGTAAATATGTTTGAGCAATTTTATTTTAATATACTCATCTAGTTCTATTCATATACAAATCACTTTGCAGATTGTTTCATATAAATTAAAGAAAATCTTAAATCTTATTAACTTTATTTTAAAATTTAACAGCTTTTCAAATTTTGTTTTTATTTTAACATCCAAAATTGTACATTTACATGAATATTTACATGAATATTAATCTCTATTGTATAAACATAAATAGGAGCACTGTTTTCTACACCAGAAACTAAATGAGAAATGATTATTGGCATGATAGAGGGCACTTAGAGAGCAAAGGGAAGAGAGTGAAATGTATGGGAATAGTGACAAGTGATTAGGCAGACACAGGAGGCCACGAGCAAATCAATTTTCTCACGGCGCCGACAATATCTCACAAAGAAAAAAAAAAAAAAGCCTCAACCTGTATTCTCCCCTTGTTATAAATACCCCCTCTTCCTCCTCCTCCTCCTCCTCATCACACCCCTCACTAGCTACCTCATCTGCAAGTCTCCCTATATCTCCATTTCATATTTTCTCTGTCTCCTCTCTTCTCTCTCACTAAAATGATGATGGATTGCCAAACATGGCCTGAGCCTGTGATCCGAGTCCAGGCCTTAGCTGACAGCGGCTTAATCACCATACCCAAGCGTTTCATCTCTCAGACACCCGCCGCCACCACCTTTCTCCACCACCGCAATGCTTCCTTATCACATGATGGTCTTGACATTCCCGTCATTGACCTCGCCGGAGACCCGGAGGAGACGGTTCGCCGAGTGGGGGAGGCATGCCGGGAGTGGGGCTTCTTTCAGGTGGTCAACCACGGTGTCAGGCACGACCTCATGAGGAGTGCCAGGGCCTTGTGGCGTGAGTTCTTCAACCAGACGGCGGAGCTCAAGGAGGAGTTTGCCAATTCTCCGATGACTTATGAGGGCTACGGCAGTCGCTTGGGTGTTCAAAAGGGTGCCGTTTTGGATTGGAGTGACTACTTCTTCCTCCATTTCATGCCTGCTTCTCTTCGCAACAAGGCTAAGTGGCCTGCTACTCCACCATCTCTCAGGTACTGTTTCATGTAAACCCCAAAAACCAAAAAATTATAAGACGTGTCTGTAGAGTTAGATAATATAAAGCCCTGTATCTTAAAAGCTGGATTTTCTTTAAAAAGATTAAAGAAGCCAATTAAATATGTATCATTCATTAAATCAAACGAATTTATTTAAAGAAAATTGATAAATATAAATACTTTATGTTTAGCTTTCTTAATATATTTAACAATAGTCATCTTACTCTTATATTAAAATGAATGTAATTAATAAGCTTATATTTAATAGGTATTTGTCAAACGCATCATTACATCTCTATCTCTTTTCTTATTTGAAGCAATAAAGCCACCTTTAAAATCTAAATTACATAAGATATCATCTTTTTATCTTTACATATCCAAAAATCTGTCAATCAATTATATTCAATAAAGTCCAGGTGAAGAGAGGAAAAAAAAAGGTTTTAGTGAGAACCCAGTTGAAATGTGAGGCGCACACACTATAATTCTCTTGTTTTACTTGGAAAGAAACCTCTCAAGGTAAAAGTTGTTTGTTGGGATTACTTCCCTTAGCAATTCTAGTGACAAACTTTGCTTCTTTGTTTATCATTCATATATATTTTTTGATGAATAATTTTTTTTCTAAGGCACATTCTACCAGAAAAATGCCATTTAACGACAGAAAAATCTATCGCTAAATGACTATTTTCCATCAGAAAATTTTCATTTAGCGACGGAAAATAGCCATTTAACGATGGATTTTAATCCGCCGCTAAATGATATTTTTCTGGTATAGTGTATTCTGCCTTACATTTAAAGATATATGAGAGAATTAATACTATAAATAGTAAGTCTTTAGACGCTATAAAGAGTTCATTGGGCCCTTTCGTTGTTGAATGCATATATTAGGTGATTAGTCGCACAAAAGAAGCCTTACGAAAAATATAGTTAAAAAAATAAATAAAGAAAAGAAGTCTAATTAATAGTGATATGCAGTTTTTTTGTGCCAAGTTTCAAAGTATTGATTAAATACGCATATACAAAATTTAGGACTAATTTTATTTATTTTAAATATATTCAACTTTACTCAAAACGTTGTCTAAAATCATATATATATATATATATATATAGTACTTGTTCGGGTAAGAGTTTAGATTAAAATAATGGTAGGGGAGTGGGGTTAGTCACAAAAGAGGAAATTTCAAAAGCTTTTATAGTATCCGTCAAATTGGAAGGCTTTTGTAAAAGAAAACCATGTTGTACATGAGGACGGCCTACCTTTCATTGTTAGAATATGATATTTCAAAGCTTTTCTGTGTTTTTCACTTTCTTTTTTTTAAAACAAACAACCAACGGCTTTAATTTCTTGCTAAAATGGATCTCTAATTCCAAAAGGTAGCAGCAGAAAGTGAGGTTTTAATTTATTTTTTTAGTTGTATTTGTGACGTTATTTTCATGGAAAATAATAAACAAAACAGATCAATATATAAAATATAACACGCGTCTATTAAAAAATCAATATAATTTTTTATTACTAAAACGTATCATTTCTGCTTTGTTTGATACTGACAATAGACAGCCGAACTCCTTTCTTCTTTCTCACGCACGAGACGGAAGATTCAACTATAATTTGGGATCCTGAAAGTCCACCTACCAATGACGTGGTACCAAGTAATGAAAAAATATAATGCCATGCAAAACGTGGCTAAAAACATTAATTATAAGCGCCACGAAACATCAGCTTGCTAACAAAAGTAGGTGAATAACAAATAGGATTAATCAAGGAGAATTGATTAATACATGCTGCAATTAACAAGTCTATATGCCCCATTCAAAGATCAAGTTCCACTTAATATATGTATATTTCGGTAAATATCCATGGTCAAAGTTTGTGTAATTTAAATCTTGCCATACCTACCAGATATTCAAAACAACATGTTTTATTCCTGTGGTTGTATATGCATCGCATTTATGTGTGGCTATGAAGAAAGCGTAAGAACAGTGTCCAACCAAAGAATATAAAAAGCAGATGTTGGGCTATACATAGAATAGGGATTGTCAATAAAAAGACAAACCCAGCCATTATCATCATCATCTTTTATCACAACTCTTTCTTTTCTTTTCCATCAATCAACTTGGTATATTGCACAAGTTAACTATGTGGTTATTCATTAATTGACTGATATAATATTTATATTTTCTAAATCAATACAGGGAAGTGGTTGATGAATATGGAGAGGAAGTGGTGAAGCTAGGAGGAAGGATAATGAAGATACTGTCAAGGAATCTAGGGTTACAGGAGGATTATCTTCTGAATGCATTTGGAGGAGAAGAAGGGATTGGTGGTTGCTTGAGGGTGAATTTCTACCCAAAGTGTCCACAACCTGATCTCACACTTGGTATCTCACCACATTCTGATCCAGGGGGTCTCACCATTTTGCTCCCTGACGACCATGTCTCTGGCCTCCAAGTTCGCAAAGACGATCGTTGGATCTCTGTTAAACCTCTCCCTAACGCCTTCATTATCAACCTCGGTGACCAACTTCAGGTCTATCTCCCTCTAATTTCCATACTGCAAAAAAAAAGGCTTTTTTTGGACCACTTCAGGAACCGATTCTGTTCAATCATTGTTTTTTAATTACTCTATAAGTACTTTATAGACCGGTTCAGGAGACAATGGGTCTAGAAAATTTAATTTAGACCTGCTATATTAGGAACTAGTTCATCAATATAAACATATCACCGAGCAAGCTTTTCAAACTTTATCCTTCACAATCTGTGTAGAAAGGGCGGTTTAGTTAACCTATTTTGTGCCGGTGTTCCCCCTTTTAAACGTTGTTATGTATTTCATTGATATTGATATATGGATGTGTATTTGTGTAGATTGTGAGCAATGAAATATACAAGAGCGTGGAGCACAAGGTGGTGGTGAACCCAAAGAGTGATAGAGTGTCATTGGCTTTCTTCTATAACCCTAAGAGCGATGCAGTGATTGAACCAGCCAAAGAGCTTGTGACAGAGGAAAGGCCACCTCTCTATCCACCTATGACTTTTGATCAATACAGAGTCTTCATTAGGACCAAAGGAATTTGTGGCAAAGCTCAAGTTCAGTCTCTGACGAGTTGCAATAATTGATCATTAAGAGTAATTGTAATCTAATTCCATAAATATATCCCAATAATAACGAAATTACCTCCTCTATTTCCATATATATATATCCGAGCCAAAGCTTCTATATATGTAGTGCTACCCTTTAATTTTATGGAAAATATGTGTATGCTTTCAACAATGATATGATTAAGAAATTATCTTATATGCCTTTAAGTGTATATATATGGATAAAACATAAATAACATAAAAGAAAAGTGATATACTCTTCCGCTAATTTTGGTGAATTAACTTGGGGAATAAAATGAATAATGGAGAGTGGGAAAATTGGTGGGGGTGACATAGTACTTTCCCACAGGGTACATTAAATAAAGCTTTATGGCTGCATGTGATTTTGAAGGAAAATATAGAGCATGTGACTAAGAGTTGAGAAACAGGAATAATTGCGTAAAAAAGAATTATAGAAACTAAAGCTGAATACATAGGGCAGGCTTTTGAGGTCTTAGTTCACACAAAAGTGCAAACAATAGAGTCCAATATATAATAATTAATACAAGATGTATTTTTTTTCAACCACATATAGCTCATACCACTTTTTTCCTTTTCTTTTGTCTTCTAGTCACTAAATTATAAAACACATGGGTGGACCATAAAGTTATTAAACAACTCATGTGGTCCTCCAACAACCCTATGAAAATACAGAAATTGATGAAATCATTTGCGTTCATACATCCATCTAGATAGTGATACAAGAATATATATATATATATATATTTATTTATTTGCGTGAAAGGTTCAATTTATATCTCATCATTTTAACGTTCCTAATCTTCTCTTGTCTTTCTCCAAATACATCATATATAAGTAAGTTAGCATATCCTAAAACATTTTTCTAATAATTCAGTATTCTAAACTAATTTTTGGTATATCCAATAGCCTAAAGTATTTTTTTAGTAGCATCTAGTATCCTAAAAGAACTTTGAATACATCTAGAACCATTAAGTATGTTTCTAGTAGTACTCAATATTCTAAGTTTAAGGGGTTGTTGCTATTGGGAAAAGTATTTTACGGTTAAAAATTGTATCAAAAGTAACTTTATAATACTAGGTGATATTGTAAAAATACTTTAATGTGCTAAATATATAAAAATTAGTTTAAGATACTAAATGTTACATGGCAAAGCCTAGCTTGGGCACTTAAAACTTTCATGTATACTTTTTTTTTGCCGAAAAAACTTTCATGTATACTAATTGATGTTAGTTCATTATAATACGACGAATCAATATTTAAATCTCACTAAAAAATGTAATCACATTTAATATTTGATAGTACTTTAAATATGATTACTCCAAGTAGGAGGATGATGGAAAAATACTCATGCTAAGGAAAAAAATATTGATCAGTATTTACTCCATTGCAGGGTTTACTTAATACTTTATATATGAAAATAAGACGTACATATTTTCCCAAGTGTACACATACACACACATGAAGTATGTACACCGTTGATGACTTGTGAATATGCTTACTATACACATTAAACAAGGTAAGGAATCATGGTTTTTTTAAATAAGAAACTGCATTCACTCAATCACTTAAAAACAACATAAATTAAAGCTTTTAAAGACAAGATATCATCCCTCCCCAATCCATATACGAAGCAATTGGTGTGGAGGTTGATCATATGTGACGAAATTACCTACAACACATGAGATCGGGGCTATTTGGGAACGTGATAGAGAAGTGCTTATGCGTAAACCGAGGTGAATATGTGAAGGGGATTATCTCGTTTTACTGAAAAACACCGTTGAACAGGTTTTTAGGCTCCCTAAAAGTGTTGCCAAACGGGGTCAATCTATCTCTCCCCTCACGTCGCCAAGTTTATGGCCTCCAAGTAGTCATTGTACAAAAGGATCTTCTTATAGCCCTTTATCTAGCACATGTTGAGGCCATTGATAATTGCGATCATCTCTGCAATTGTCGGTGGAACGATGGTAAGTTTATTCCGCATAAATCTAGTTGTTTTCTAGTTGCGGATGACTCCCCCACATCCGCTTCTTCCATCCAGCATAACTGATCCATCTACTTTAAGATTGATGTACTCACCCTAGAGGGTATCCCTATTTTGGTGGGTCCATAGATCACGTGTAAAAGAAATAATTCCTAACCAAGTCCTTGTCTAGGCTTAGCCTAAACAAGCTATCTGGCAGTATTTGGATTAACTTTTATAAAATATCTTTTAAAGAAAAAGTGATATGATTTAGAGAATATAGAATAATATCTTTTTAAAAAGCGGGAAAAAATAGCTTTTTAAAAAACCATGATTTCCACCCAAAACTATGATTTTGAGGGTTAAAAACTGTTATAGAGAATATAAGATTTTTAATAGGCTCTAAAGAATTAAACAACTTTGTGCGAGTAGTCAGTCAAGATGTCCCAGCAAATATAACTAAATAAAGTAGGCCAAGAAATATCGCGTGTGTGATCTTGTCTTGCTTCATGCTTTAAATTCCATTTTAGCCACTTTGCTCTCTGTAATGAAAGGTAATCACCACTCAGGTGATAGGCAGCCATGTGTCCCATGGGTCTTAATTAAATTATGTAATACTACGATCGAAAAGCCTAATCTAATTATCACGTTTTTAATGTCAGTGTGAACTAACCACAAATAATATCATTCACCAATCCACCCAGTCACCTTAATTAACGTCACTCATTTTCAGAAAAATTCAAGGATCACACCCTGCGAAATCACGCTTTGATTCATCATTATTATTTATATATATGTATGTGTGTGTGTGTGTGTGTGTGAATATAAAATATAATTCAAGGGTCAAATTATATTTTTGAAATTAAATAAATACCCAATATAATTTTAGAACAAAATTTGGAGAAAGACATAAAAGAATACAGAGAACTAGAAAAAAAATGTGCTACATATACATGTGCATGCATGAGTTTAGTAGAATATTCGAATTAACAAATCAAGCTTCCACACTAAATAATAGACCAACAATTCTTAATACACACACATACATACAAGGAATATGGTTCTACTCAATCAAGCTCAAACTTTTTATTGTCATATATCCATCAGAAAGCATACTATAGAATATGACAAGTAGTTTTCCATCTCCTTTTGCTGGGTCCTTCACGCAAACTCGTCCCAAATATACAAACATTATAGTCACATGCGTCATGACTATATATGAGCGTGTGTGTATTATACATATAAATATATATATTATCTCCCTCTTTTATTTTGTTTATTGAACAAACGATAATTATCCTCAAAACTCTCGCAACAAGAAGCTTGGAATCAAAGATGATTCAGATGATGGAAATGAAGCTGCTGCGAGCTGATTCCAAGGAAGTAGGTCCCAGTTTTGGTTGCAGAATTCTGGAGTGGGTGATGATGACGATGACGATGAAGAAGAAAGCTCCGAACTTGTTGGGAAATTAACCCTAATAGTATCATCATCTTTGGCGACTCTTTGCTTTTTGTGTGAGATGACAACGTAGGACCCACTGTGCTTGGAATCATAAGTAGCAGGTAATTGACCATCCGATTCCTCAGAAAGACAAGACATTGATGTGGTCGTAGGTGCACTCTTAATATGATGAAGCTTATTATTGCGAGCAGGTTTTGTGGAGTTTTGATAAGTTTGGCCAAGTCTCTCCAAGTACTTCCCTTGAGCTTCCATTTTTAGCTTCAAGCTCCTTTGAACCTTTCAATTCCAATATTTCAAACAATATCTAATTTCATTAATCACCAGGCTTTTTTGTTTTAAAAAAAATAATTCCAGTTAGGAAATCATCTACCCCTGTTATTTAAACTTTTGTTTCTTCATTATCAGTTGGAGTATAGATAAAACTATATTCAGACATTCTTTTTTTTTATCAACATATTCAGACATTCACATCATAAAAATTTATGTTATAATTTAAAAATTGTAATTGTTTCTAAGAATAAAATCATTCTGATGCATATTTTAGGGATGTTTAAAAAAATTGCTAGCAAGTTATATGTTGAAAGATCGAAGTTACTAAAGTGATAACTTTTTTAAAAATTTTGATGTATAACAAGTCTTATTAAGATTAGTCGTAATTTTGATTTTTTAATACAAGATCTTCTACCTAAAAATTATTAATATCCGGTATTTAAATATATATATATATTCTTAATTCATGTTCTTATATATATATATATATATATTGGCGTGTACTTAGTACTTTCTTTTGGCCAGAAGGTTTACACTACTAGTCTACTACTATGTATCCCTCAACTATTGGATACATTAGGAATCATAAGAGTGAATTTTACCATTTCTATAAGATCTTTCTTTTTCCCATAACACGCTATACATAGAGAGCCCAACCCACAAAAAATTGACGGGCTCAAGTTGGCAAAATGGTAACCCATTTTGTTGCGGGCCTTTTCTGTGTTTTATTTCTCATTTTCATTAATAAATTATCATGCTTATATTAAATAATGATAATGCAGAATATAGATTATATGTTTATATTTGTAAGTTTGAGGGTTAATTTAATTATATAAGTCCATAAACATATAGAAACAAATTGAATTAGCCTATAAAAGTTTACAATTTAATTATAAAAATTAAAATAAAATATTTTAAAGTTTAAAGCCTTGGTACCTCTAGTTGGTCGCTCAAGCGTTTTTGCACTTCCATTTGCAAGTGTAGAGCTTCTTTTAGCTGCAGCGTGCTGCTTATATTTCAACATTGACAAGCAATAATTAATAGACGAAAATCAATATTAATATTAAAATTATATAAACAACATATTTCCAAAAACTGACAATAGCATATAAAATTAGAAGAATAAATGGTTGGCTCACGCTAATGTGTTGAAATTAGGCAGTATGTCCGATATGCTTCTTCTCTCAAGCTTGCTTCCTTCTCAACAAAAGTTAAATACCACTTATTAATTATCCAAGAATTAATAAATTGGTTCGTGAATTAATTTTTTTTTTAAGTGTGTATGTGCAGTTCAATTTCTTCAAGTTTAGAACTTACTCGTAGCAGACTCTGGAATCAACTTGTTGATTCTGTATTTCTGAAGAAATACTCCAAAACAAAGCTTGTTAATTAGTTATTAATTGCCGATTTAAAAGGACATTAATTTAGATTGATTGATAAGTATGGTTGAAGCATTCATATATATATATATATATATGTACACACATACCTGCAAGTGGCTTTTGACGTGATAAATGGTGATTCCAGATACCCCCATGCCCGTCATCTCCTTCACGATACTCTTTGGTGTTGCTCCTGCAAAACCCAGATTCACAAAATGATATTAAACCATATATGATCAAGGCCCAGAAATTAATTTAATTAATCTGGAAATTAATAAACAAGGTGTCCACATATATAAAGAAAACGTACTATCAGGGCCACCAAGTCTGGTAACTGCTTGAACGAAGAGATCATGAAGTTGCGGAGTCCAACGAAGGCGTTCTTTTGCAGAAGCATCGGATGACGAGCGATTGGAAGCCATAGCTTCTGCTGAGTTCTGATGATGATGATGATGATATTATTATTATTGGAGGGATCGAACTTGAAGGCGTTAATTGTATCACACGAACAAGCATATTATAGAGGGGGAAGACAAAGAAAGGACAAAAACACATAATAATAATAATGTTTGGTTGGAGACACAGAAGTTAAAAGTGAATTACCAAGGCTTGGCGATGCCCACAATGAACTTCTTGATTATGATTCTTCCCACCGTCTTTAGTTGTCCCAATGCCAACGTCCTCTTCAGGTGAGGTTATACATGAACTTTAACATACAATATTATAATTTAGCTTTATCAAACAAAATTTATATTAATTGAATACAACATATTACTACTTCAGGTTCAAATCGACTTACTTTAAGCAGATAATCCATATTTAGAGTTGTAGCCAAGTACTTAAAATTTGGTGAATGAATTTTGGAGACCTCATCTATTGAAAAGAAAAAAGGTAAATTTTTTTTTTTGAAATGATTCGAATAAGTACAAAGATGGTCCTCATATGTAGGGGGAGCAATGGGCGGGTGAGGCTGCCCCATGGTGCAACCTGTGCGGCTGTACCCCGCCCGTGAAGAGTTACCCGTTACCAGCAGCCCTTCTTTCCCTCCACAGTTCCACTTGCAACGAAAACAACAAGGAAACATCTAGGGAATGCAAAGATAGCAAGGAAACAGGGGGAATGAAAAGCATCAGAGACAGACAGAGAGACGTGCACATACAGCTCCGATTGCAGCACACACACCATATTTCAAATCCAAAAAGCAATATTTCAGTTTCAGATTCAAAATTGCAGCACAGTCAAAGCGAGACAACAGAGAGAGGCTGGACTCACAATCATTGGTGCTATGCGACGGACTCACGGACGGACAGAGAGACTTGTAGCTGGAGTCAAGACGAGTTGGCTGTCGGGGACTGGAGTTGGATTGGATTTGAGTTCGCCGTCGCCCGTTGTGGACTAGAGCTTGCAGTTGGAGTCGAGCTGGAGCGATCAAGCCTTGGAGGTGAGGCAACAGAGAAACCAAGTGCGACAGAGGGACAGCCTGCGATGGAGAGACAGAATGCTAAAGAGACAGGGTCCTGAGAGGGAGGTGACGGTCTGACTGGGACGGGGTCAATGGCCACGAGCACAGCGAGTCAGTGATGTAGTAAGGGGCAGAGGGCCGAGGGCCTATGGCACTGAGGTGAGGTCTGATATGAGAGAGTGAGGGACTGAGAGATGAGAGTGAGAGTTGAGTTATGAATTGCGATTTTGCGAGACTGCTCTACGGCTCTGCGTCTGCGTGGGTGATGTGAGCTGTGCCTGAGACCTGAGTCAGTCTGCTCTGCGGCTTTACGTGTGTGATGTGTCATGTCTCTGTGAAAGTGTGAGAGGCTCACTGACTGAATGAGAAGACATGACAAATCAATGAATTTTTTTTAAAAATTTAATGGGACACTTTCACGGGCGGGCACGGGCACCCGTGGGTGAACCCATGCCCCGCCCCATTAAAAGTGACACCATCTCGTATTGGATCCGCCCGTCATGGGTTTAAACGGGCTAAACAGTATGGGTTACGGGCGGGGCGGGTATTTTTTTCTCACCCCTACTCATATGTGTTGGTCATTGGTAAGGAGGATGTGTCAAGTAGCATAGAGTCTCATGAAAAGAGTAAAACACCGAAAATAATATTTAATGTAGTTATTGAGCAAGATGTTTTGATTAACAATATACTTATGTATTTAATTGTTAACAGAGAGAGTGATATGATCCATAAAATGGACTGCATGTAGTAGAATAAAATTTGTTGTTATTGAATGTTGGGCCTCTAACGGTAATATTTCATTTTGCGAGCTTGTCCAGGCTCTTGGTCAATATCCATGAGAGTCAACAAAGTTCAAAAAACGATAGAGAAGAAATGGATACCAAAAAATTATTTGCTAATATATATTTCTAAATAGTCTAAAGTATACTTTCGATCCTTTATGTTTGCGTCAAGTTTCATTTTAATCTTTAAGTTTAAAAAGTGCACTTTTAGTTCCTCAAACTTAACACCGTTAATTTCTCTGAACGGAAATTGCTGACTCATTGAATTTAATTGATGACTGTGTAATAAAACGTTGACAACGCATACTCACATTTTAATTTTAATAATAATATAATAATTTGATATTTTAAATTTTGTAAAATAAAAAAAGATTTAAAATAATAGCGTTAAGTTTGATGAGTCAGCAATTTCCGTTAAGAGAGACTAATGATGTTAAGTTTGAGGGACTAAAAGTGCATTTCTTAAATTTAAATGACTAAAATGAAACTTGAAGTAAACATAAAAGACTAAAAATATATTTTAACCTTTTAAATATAAAGAATTGTTTATTGCCCGACAAGTCATATGCACATAACAGAAAATCTTACAGGTTTGCTGATCAACCTAAATTTCCACACCTAGGATTTTGGTGTTTCTCTCTTTGCATTATTGTCAGTATTGCCCCAACAACATAGGATTTAGATCCCGGAAGGTGACAATTGAAGTGAAGGACATGTTATGGTACATTCCTGTTGACGTTTTGTCCTCAATTGCGATTTATTGCTATTAGTCCATCATTCTAATTCTAATCAACTTCGTCATCAACTTGCTTTTGTAACTATCGTCTGCACCAACCAGTCCACATCTTTATAAACACTTTGCCAACAACAAGTGAATTATGAGTTTGATGATTAAGACGCACTTGGTTAAGACCAAAGAAATATTTCCAATATCTGAGGAATAAAAAGTTCAACAATTCTACTATGGCGTGTTTTTTAAATACTTGTCAGAGTTATATGTCTGTGTAATTTCACTCAACAAAACAACTTCGATACAAATTAATTTAAGTCTTTATCAAATATCCAACCAAACCGACTAATCCGATTTCAAGCTGTAATAACTCATTACCAGTTAATCTAAATATTTAGTGGTAAATCTAGAGTGATTGTTAATTTATGAACAAAACACATGCATAAGCAATTCAAATAATATTCACATTTTCTTTTATTGTGTTTCTTGAGTAGCTTACAATTTTTTTAACAGGATTGAAGTTTTCCAATTCTACCGTAAAAAGATTGTATTTCAACTTAAAACCAAATGTAAATTATTTAAATTTATATTTGAAAGTTCAAATATAACTTTAAAGATGAACATGTCACGATCATCTAAGTTGAGCTCTGAATTTGAACCCTGTAAAATCAAATAACATGACTATTTCCCAACAACGTCAACGAATAAAATTGACCACAGAACATAAATCTCAAATATTTCTCTTCACAGAATTTATACTACTAAATTCTTATAGGCTGGGATGGGGTGGGAGTGGGAGAGCCTCAAAGTGAAATCTTGTGCTTAAAGGATCCAATGTCCAGCAAATTAGAATATATCACAATCTACTCTATGGTATAAAGAACATACTCTATTGAATATCCTCACCGAAGACAGACTTAATCCTCAGAAATTACACGTTAAACATAGTAGGATACCAGTTGCGTGCCCTTTCGTAAGAAACATAGCAAATGATACAATATTGTCAGCCTCCAGTCACCTAGGGCCTACCTCGCCTCATGCTACATGATGGGCATTTGTATTGCTTTATGCTCTCAGCCTTTGCAGGAGTAATTTTCACACATTTCCCGTGGAACCATCTCTCGCAGATATCGCAACAAATCCAAAATTCATCTGCATTATAATTTCCACCACAGCTGCCACAAAGGGTTTCGCTATGCTCATCTTCATCCTCGTCATAACCTTCATCGGAAAACTTCGGGTTGCTTTTCACTTGCCCGTCACTTGATCTCTGAAAATCAAAGGGAGAAGCTTGCATCAAACAGGAAAAATAGAGTTAAATGCAATTTTTTAGTGTTTTCTATCAGCTTCATCTATATATATATATATATATATATATTTTTTTTTCCAACTCGGGAATATGTGAGTCCTCAAAGAGGTTCTTTCAAATATCATAATTAATATTGTATAAAAACCCAATAGCAAATATTTAAAAAGCTACCACACTTGTTTTAAACACCACATTGAGCCCCTGAGTATGTATTTTGGTTCTATGTTAGGGCTTAAAGCTCCAAAACGTATTACACAATAGAAAAGTTCAGGAATCACGGTCCTGATACTATCATGCAAAAGCACATGGCTAGCCCCAAAGGAGATTCATGAAATATTTGAAGGGTTTTATCCTCCAAAGGCTCATCTATAACCCCCAAGGATGTTATATATGACCCCGAGTATAGATCCAACTAACCTTGGTGCTGCCCCGAGATTTGCTACCACTATCTACAGTAGGCTTGTCCTTTATTGGTTTCCTCTCAGTTACAACTTCAAACACAGTGGGAAGATCATTGATCAAGCTGAATAACCTTTTCCTGCCGTAAAAAAAAAAAAAAAAAGCAGTGTGACTATCAACAGAAAGAGCCATGTGATATGTTGTGGTTAGATGCTGTAATGTTACAACAGATCGTATTTATTGACATCCCTTCCAATAGCATTAGTTCCTGAGTAAAGGACAAGGCGATATAGCCAAAAAGATAAAAGGACCTGAGAAACAGAACAGTTCATAAATGGTCTAAAATACAAATGATAAGTCAAATTAAACTGCATATCCTTCTCTCAAATACTTTAAGTGCCTTCAAGCCGCTCCGCACAACACTTAACCCTAAGAATTAAAAATCTGGAATAAATGGAAGACTGAAAAACATATGGTAATCTACCCCTCAAAACATTCTTAAATCAATCATCCCATACAATTTCTGCCAATATATGTTTCATGATTTATTGGAAAGTGGAAACAGCTAAAGATTATACAATAAATCTAAAACCAAATCAAAAGGATCAAATATTCATAATTGCATATTTTTTCAAATAAAAAAATAAAATTGTCAACGTGGTTCTTAATTAACAATTATAGAAATCCCCACACACTTAGAGCCTCTTGGAGGAGTTGACCAGTCACCTTGGCACCATTTCGACTTTGAGCATTCAAATAGCGAAACTTGAATGGGAGCCAATATGTGATGTTGCAGGCAAAATAAAATTATGTTGAGAGAGACCTTTTGCAGCCCCTATTTAACGGATTTACTGAGACGTCAATCATGATTATTATATTAATTCATGCTGATCAACAGCCATGACAATAGCCCCATATTTCCAACATGCTATAGAGTGTTTGAGCATGTCTTTGACTATGGCAAAAAAAAAAAAAAAGTTTGAGCATGTCTTTGACAGAAAGAAAACCACACTCCACTAGAATCATGATTAGCTTGTACCTTTCATTGCGGTTAAGACGGGCTCCAAGATAAAAAGCCACAGAAAGCAACCATGAATCACTGTGGACAGCAACCAGAGAAAGCCAGTCCCTGCGGTGCATTCCATCTCTAGCAAAATTGATTCCAAGAGCTGGCTCGGGAAGCTCAGGTGGAACTTCCTCTGCTGGCAGAGTTACTTCCCAGGTTTCATTTGGATGTCCATAAAGGCACAAGTTCTCCTTATCTTAAACAAACACAATTTGAATTTTAATGGGGGACACAACAATATGCATACATAAAACCAAAAAGAAATATATATATGAGTATTATGGCAGTGCTTCAGTATATTATGAAGGAACTGCAGTTCCTTTTCTATTCATCAGAACATTCTCCACAGAGTCGAGCAAAAACTCAAGGAAATTATAGCTCAAAGTTCAAAAAATTCTGTCAAATCTCATGCTGTGATTCAGTCAGAGAATTCGAAAGTACATTCCCACTAATTACTAATTAGAACTATGATGCCATAGAGCAAACCGAAGCTTAGTCAAATTTGAACATTTTCAAGAGCACCCAGGAGAAGAGGCACGTTAAACTTTTAGCATTTCTTTTTTAAAAAAAAAATTAATTTCCTCAAATCATCCAGGGGAGATAATCAATTCTACCATAAAATCCAAGTATGCATAACTCACACAGAAACAAGTAACAAGATAACTAAATTAGGAAATAAAAGATGTAACGAAAAGAAAATGGAAAACTTCAGAACGTAAACTAAAAAGGTATACAGATCCACGATTACACGTTACCTGGGTCACAGAGCCCATAAAATTCATCGACATCTGAGAAACGGAAACACAAGAAAAACAACTTTAAGACTCACCGCAGATAAAATCGAACTGAATAAATGAAATACAGAAACAAAGAAAGAGATAGAGTACCTTGAGTTAAAGCACGAAGAACTCCTGCTCTTCGAGCACTATAATCCTTGAAGATCTCCTCCACGGTGCGAGGACTAGAAGCCATTTCCATAAAACGATGAAGAGATCTAAGAAAATCGATTCAAAAGGAGGATACTAGCACAAATTGGATGCGGAGAAGGGATTCAAAGTGCTAAGAGGGTTCTGCAAAGAGACCATGAGTACGCATCCAAGAGATTGTGAGGGGCAACGATTCAACGAAGCGTGCTGTGTGTAATGCAATCGTTATTTCCATTAAATTATACATTTACCCATACATTTTGTTTGGGGTTTCCAAGTGGTCCTTCATGTAATACTCCAATACCTGAAGATATTAGTCACTTAGTCCTTTTTTATTTTCATGAAAAATATTCTTTCTACTTTTTTATTTTCATTTTCAAATTAATCAATATCTTTGATATTAATTTATATATAGTGCAGTTAAAAATATAAAAATAAAATGTAAATTTATACAACTAGACACTTTTATATCATTTTTATGTTTTATATTTTAATACATAAATTTATAAATATAATAATTTAATTTCTTTATAAATAATCATCTCATGCCAAATTTGTAGCAAAACCCTCAAACTCATTAATCATAAATTGACTAACGACACTAGACCTAGTGTTGATAGTCCATTTCATTTTCCCTAATTAAATTCATTCCAGTCATGTAAATAATGATGTGAATTTATGTTAAGAGGATTATCTTCATTATTCAATTAGCTCAACAATATTCAAATATAATTATATAATATTGAACATCATATAATTGTATCAAAAAATATTTCCAAACAAAAACCAATAAACTTGAAACTATTTATGATTTAAGACACGCAAGTGAGAAAAATTCTGTTTCAACTAGTGTGAAAATACTTATAAGAAACCAAACCAAACAATCACTTAGTGTCACTATTTAAAAATTATAGATTAGTATTCTATTATTTTTTATTAATTAATCTTAGGTTGATATGGTTTTAAAAATGATCAAACCAACTGCCACCTTTCACTGTATAAAACAAATGTTCCAACTCAAGACCTCAAAATTATAAAATATTAAATTTTAACATAATTTTGAAAGATAAAAAAAACATAGCTTGAGATTTTAAATTATAGTAATTATTTTCAAGCAATTTAGATAACTTAAACCACGAGTTATATGATGATTCAGAAACATATCAAAATAGTCCGTCCATACAAATATTTTTAATTGAGAATCCTACAGTTTAATTTTCCTAAACATAAGTGTTTTATGGGACCATGAACATGAAGCATGGCTTCGTAATGGGCATATCTGTAACCTTTGATCTGGCAATTAGAAACTTGTCTCCAAAAGTAATGTTGTGCGGCCACAGCAATAAAAGGACACCTGGTCCTGATAAAAGCAACGATAGATAGTGCTGTGTCCCAAACTCATAATTGTAATGGTACATCATTATTATCCCAGGAGGAAATATGGACCAATTTTCATTCAATAACTAATAATTGAATCTCAAACCAAAATGGAAAAGATGGCATATAAGTCATTTAAGTGATTTCCACGTTTGCTGTGATATGCATATGGCTTGCTGAAAGCTATGATCATAGATCAGTGATCATCTATTCAATGACCAGGAGCAGCAAGCTCCTGATCGGCACTACCATGAAATTTGATTCTGCCATTACTTTCATGAAGATCAAATGAAGATGTTCTTTCGCAATCCTGCAGTTAAAGAAAAATTAACGCAAGAGAATACTATACATGAGATCCACTTTTTCTTTCTTGTTTCTTTCCAAACATCTCTTGTCTACATATATATACTGCTCCGTTATTTAATGTAAGACTTGATAGGAAAGTTGGTCTTAATCCTAAATATAATAACTATCTCTAGTATTTATCATTTTCCCTCAAAACTACCTCCTATCCATACTCCAATAAGGTGGTGGGTTCTTCTTTTATAACAATGTTTCAAGTTAAAGACCACCCTAAATAAGGATATTTTAGGAATAAAACATGTCATATTTATTATAATTAACTAATTTGACTGACTTCCTTAATCTAATTGAATTAATTAAATGGGTCCTGCATGAAGCTGAAGGGCAGCAAGAAAAAAATCAGCCTAGAATGGCCGGGAAACTAAATAATAGATTAGACGCAATACAGTGAGACCCCTCAAAATCCTATGAATCGTTTGTTCTAAATATTAACAGACTTAACAAAGCATGGATTCCCGTTTCAAAATTGAAAACAGAAAGCAAAGCAAATGGAATTTTACACAATATGGTAAATGGCAGAAAGAACTACCAGTGGAATTCATGGTGATGTCAATAGTTTCTGAAAGCCAATTTTCTGTTCTGATGCGAGTTTGGAGGGGAACTTGATACTGAACTTGATTCTCAAGTTACCCTTTCGGAATAGGCATTCCCTCTCCTTCAACAACTTCATATGAGGGGCTAATGATTGAGTTAATGGGAATAGCGAGATTCTGGACATCAAGTTTTGTCAGCTGTGCCACATAACCTGTCAGGGCTTCAGAGAGAGATATCCTCTGGGTGACAATAAGATCATTGTTATCCCTCTTGAAGACACTACGAGGTTTCTCATCAATGATGAAGACGAAGGTCTGCCGGTATAACGCCTCTCTGTTCATTTCCCTTCTCTGGAAAAGTTATTTTTGTTCCTTTCTTCCAACGTGGCTTGATCTCAATTGCAAGAATTTCCTCTACTGATGTCGGCTTCCTATACAAGAAGAAAACAGAGTAGATTGGGTAATCATAATGAAAAACAATTTCATAGACTCTAGTTCCGTAGCCAGTCTTGCCTTTTCCCTGGGAACAAGCCAGCTGGTTAACCGTCAACATATAAAATTTAAAAACTGAATCTTTTCACAAGTATAGCAATGACTTTGAAATTTTGAATATTTATTTATGGATAATTAACAATCTAATAATTCATAGAAGCATATAATGGAAAGGAAGATGATGATAGTGATCCTTGCATCTTTTGATAATTTCATCAGAAATGTATCATTCGACTGCAGAAAATCCCAAAGATGTGTGACCAAAACAGCTCTTCTCTGCATAGCCATTGTTGGAGTATTTTTTAAAAATGAAAATATGTGACTTTTAAATAAAAAGATGTGATTTTTTAAAGGAAGAGATGTGATTTTTTAGAAAGTTGTATCCTTATAAATTAATTAATTTATAAATTAATTAGTTTATTTGAAGAGGTGTGTATGTGGTTGTAATTCTAAAGTCATGTATCCCTACATATCATAAAGGTGCAACTATTCATTGGAAAGTCATATCATTGTGACTTTTTGAAATGGTATGGTTGTGACTAATTGAAGAGACATTATTTCCAAAAGGTACCACTTCAATGCATCTCTCCATACTCTATAAATACCCTCCCCATCTCTCCATTTGCACATACAATTCTGCACACAATTTTCTTCACAACAAGATCAAACTCAATGTCTTTCTCTTTGAGTGCACACTTAGATAAAGACAAATTATCACTTTGTAAAAGCCTTTGTTGTCTTGGCTTGAGTGTAGGGAGTGCAATCCATACTCAAAGGTTTATATTGTATCCTACAGGAAATTCACCGGTTAACCTAACTTGCACCCTGTAATATAGGAATAGGTGGGATGAATTAAGCCTAAAGGAAAGTGTTGCCCACGCTTTGGAGACATTGTGCATAACTTTCCTTTCCATCTTCTTCTTCATGCATTCTTCAAAGAACCATTCCCATCAATATCGCCAACAGCCTCCTATTTCCAGACAATACTACCCACCGCCAGAGCATATAGCACAACAATGGCATCTTGTACCACAATTAGAAAGGTTACTCTTCATGACATTTTATATAGCAGATGCACATGTCAAATCATAGCGATGAACCATATGCTTGAATTTTGACATAATTAAGCGACAATGGAATTGTCTAATAATGAAGTAAACCCCAAGCCAGAAAATTAAGCAGCTCCAATAGGCAGGAAACTGTATTTTACAATATTCAGTGCAAGAATCATTTGCATTTTACCAATTTATATTCAAAGAAAAATAGGGATGAAACAACTGGCGCAATATATTGTCTCCTTAAGGAGGTGTTTGTCAAACCTCAAAAATCACTTCTACAATCACTTTCACAGGTCGAGACAAAAATCCTCTTGCATCTTACTTCTAATTGTGTAAAATCACTTTCCAAAAGCTAATCCAAATACCCCCTATAGGCAAAAAGTTCTAGCAAAACATAAGGGCACAATGATGTGCTTCCTTGCTGAAGGCAACCTTTTCTCCAGAAACATTAGCATTCACCCACCACAAATGACATTATTTGTTTGCTTGGCAGTGCGGTCCACTAGTCCAAGCTTGGATGCACATGACCAAACAATTAAAAATACAATGTAACTAAATATATAATCTCCACTCGTGCTAATTAGACGGAAAATATAATAAAAGATGCAGATGCTAGCAATCATACCATGATTAGTGTCATAACGTTAGCAATAAAGATAGCTCTTGGGGGAGACATCATACAACCACAGTTCCTAAATAACTTAGAAGATAAAAATGCATACATGCCAAAGATCTCAATCCATCTCATAACAGTTTGCCAGTAAGAAGCTTAGTACAATGAGGCTGAACATGTAAGGGTGAAATGGCATAGTTTACTTTCACATCAGTTTATTAGACTGCTATTGTCAAGCAGTCTAATGAATATATCCCCTTTATATATTACCCACAAAAACATAAAAATTGACCTGGTATCACCTTTTTTCGTAAAAACCTGTTATTTTTTCTATTTGGAAATCCGATTTCACCCACTAGCACATTCATGCAAGTAAATTCAACTTGCGGAATGAGGTTTTCCTTCATAAAAGAGGTAAGCATGCTAATAAGTTGAAGTAGAAAGCTCACCCATTGGCATCAGCAACATCTCTCGAAATCTTCATTTTTTTGTAGTTCCTTTACACAGATTCTCCAAACTACATGGCAATATTCGCCCAATAGCTGCACCTTTCCTTGGCATATTCCCTGAGCCATCTCCACCTCCACTCCTAAATGGAGCAAAAATATCATCGCCAAACACAACCCGTTGAAAAGCGGATGCGCCACAGCGCCAGCTCGCCCTCCCGTTTCGCTCATTCCACCAAACGGCCTGGAAAACCCAAATAACTCCGAAAATATATCATCCTCACTTCTCGGGTTGAACTGAAACGTAGTTGATCCACCGGAAAACCCGCCAGGGCCGGGTGGCGGTACTTGCCCATTCAACGCCTCCTCACCATACTTTTTTTGAATGGAAACTGAGATCTCATAAATTCAACAAAAGATACAAACTAGGTTGAAGGGCTATAAGAACTCCCCTCAACCACCATCCTTGTTGCATAAATGGTGGTCGTTCATACAAATAAAAATTCCCGAACAAAGTATGAGCCATCTCTTAAATAAACAGAACGAGGCTTTCATTATACATATACGTTGGAATCTCTTAAATAACATAGAAGCGTTGTGGGTGAGAGTCCTAGGTCCAAGTACAAGTGTGGAGACCAGCCAATACCGAAAGTTACAAAGAGGATTTCTTCATCTCTCACATGGAGAAGTATATGTGAAACGTGGAGTAAATTTAAAAAAGGAGTATGGGTAAAGATGGAAAATGGGAAGCTGGCCAATTTTTGGCACGTCAGAGGTCAACCAACCGTTGATTAACTTGATTCCGGATGCGAGGGGATGAATGACTTGAAGGAAAAGGTAGTTGATTATGTTAAGAAGAACGGTGGTTGGGACATTCAGAAATTGGGAACTTGGTTCCATCCTCATGTTATTGAGTGTATCATGGGTGCCCACCCTCCCAGTGAGGAGAGAGGAGAGAATATGTATATTTGGAAACCGTCCAACGACGGGTGTTTTTCTGTGAGCTCTGCTTGTCATTTTCTTTTTGCAGGTATTCATCAGCAGGAGGACAACATATGGAGGAAATTATGGCGATGGCAAGTTCCGGAGAAGATCAAGACATTTATGTGACTCTTTTCCCATGACAGAGTCCACACTGCGCAGCTCAGAGTTAATAGAGGGATTGAAGCGTCAGCAGCATGCCCTTTCGATTGCTCCAGTGAAGAGGACTCGATGCACCTTTTGAGAGACTGCCATAATGCTCGGGAGAGATGGTTAGCAATTGTCTAGCCCTCTAAGTGGGCTGCTTTCTCCTCTTTACAAGGAGTGGAGTGGATCCGCTGGAATCTAACTAATGAGGCGGGGAAGATGTCTACGAAAAAAGTGCAGTGGTCTACCTTATTCGGTTACACTTGTTGGGATATTTGGGTGAATAGATGTAAGAAATTATATGGTACGGAAGAAGCGGATGAGGCCCTCAATGCTAATTCTAGTTTCTTTCGTGCTTGCATTATCAGGATTTGAAATCTAAATATACCCAGTATAATAGGACTAGGGGAGAAACGCAGATTAGCAGCACAAGTAGGAGGGGTTTTCATATTTTAGAAACCGATGCATCTGTTCTTAGGTCGGGGAGATGTGGTTGTGGAGGCGTTATCTGGGGAGAGGATGGTGGATGGGTAAGTGGTTATAGTTGCAAGCTCTCGAATGTGCCAACAGCGATTGTAGAGTTGATAGGCATAATTTATGATCTCTACTTATGTTGGAGTAGAGGAATTCGCATGATAGATGTCAAATCTGATTATGTTGAGGCAATTAGTTTAATGTTGAGGGGATGCGCAATGTTACACCCTTTCAAGGACATTGTTAATGAAGCCAGGTATATTCTGGATAGAGATTGGCAAGTGTTAGTGAACCATATATCTAGAGAAGAAAATATTGTTGCTGATGTTTTGGCTAGTCTAGCTCGTGATATTAGTGGAAATTTCCTTGTTTATCCGCACCCACCCCTTCATGTTGGAGGGGTCGGTAGCGATGTTGGATAGGGGCTCTGGTAGCCTGTTTTGTACTCTATTGTTGAGTTAATGCCATCCAGTATTTATTCAAATGTATGAGCCATCTTAGCTAATCTTTCCGTCATAGTATTACTATCTCTTGGCACATGGTGGAACACAACATTCCAATATCTGGATATTACCATTCTAGTTTCTTCCACTATATCCTTAGACGGATGGACATTGTCACATCCCCGATTCGAGGTTGATAGCTTCAATACAATCTATGTTGACTCTCACATTCTTGTAATCACGCTACCAACAGAATTGTAAGCCATGTATAATAGCAATAAGTTCTGCAATAGCTGGAGGTACTATAGTGAGTTTGCAACTGAATCCACATTTCCATATGTTCTCGCCATCATGTAGGACACCTCCACACCCACTCCGTCCAGAGCCCCTCCTCACCATACTAGTCATAGTGTGTTTGGGAAATCCGTTGGGAGAAATGAGTTAGGCTTTTGAGATGATTTTACAGATTTCAAGATACTTTTACGGATTTTAAAATGGTTTTTATGAATTTCAAGATGATTTTTACGGATTTCAAAATAGTTTTTATCTTGACTTACATGTCTGTTAAAAAAACGGGATTTTCAAACATGCACGTGTACTGCTCGCTTTTCTGGATCACTCATAAAATGCCAAATCATAAAATATTGGGGTAGGAAAGTGAGAAAAAAGGTTACAAATGTAGTTTTCTTGTAATTAGAGGTAGAGGCAGCAAAATGGTGGAAGTTGGCAGGTAATATTACTACGTATTCACTATTTGACTTTGAAGGCATGGCTTGACTTTAATGACCTTCTAGTCTAAATTATCCAAATTTTTTTAATTAAAGAAAAAATAGAATGGGCAATCCATTGTTGACTAATAGATTTCTCAAAAAAAAAAATAAAAAACCATATATAATTTAAATTTTAATAAATCATATTCTTGCACCAATAATACAAACCCACAGTCTCACACTAGCAATATAATTATATAAATATTCCATAATTTTTGTTGAGATCACACTGATTTTCTTTTAAAATTAAAACAACTCTTTCAAATAAAAATAAAATACAGGAATTTTTATACTTTTAGTATATATAATTAAATGATAACATTTAAAAAATATGACATAACCATGTGATTTAAAAACTTGACGTAATGAATATAATAAATTTAACACAAGTATGATATTTTTTTTAAAAAAACCATAATTTCCACATCTGAGCCATTCCACTTTTAAATTTCCTCATGCATTTAACTGTTTTGCTAAAAAAATAGCAATTATTATTCACCCACCTTTTTTTTTTGTAAAGCAGGGACCAAATCCCTAAAGCCAGTTATTGCACTCTAAATTAAATTCAATTACCAGTAACCATCCACCTCATTCAGAAATAATCAATCAAGTCCCAAGTTGTTATTTTTTCGATATCATTTCAGGGGGGAGAACTCCCAAAGCAAATCCAATTGAAATTTGCTATAGTTTCTACGTAGAAATTACTTGTGAACATTCTTTAAACTTGATTAACGAAAGTTAAATAGCTTTCAAAATTATTTGTATTTTAATTTTAGCCTTTTTAATAGCTGCTTAAAACAATTTATTTTATGGATAAATGGATGAGTTTCAGGGATTCACGGAATCAATGGAAATGGAAAACCTTTCATCAACTAATATTAATATGGAAGTGTATAACACGCTCCCCATGATCATCATCTATGTTGCACCAGGACACCAATGAGTTCCAAACGAAGTAATGTAGAAATATATACACATCAACAACAAATTCTTATTCCTCAAGGCAAAATCAGAATTGAATATATGAGGAAAATATGATACAACACAGTGCAAGATAAATTATTTCCTTGCACCCACCTCCAAAATTGCAAAATGGACGCTAACACTTGAGCTTGTAAATCCCTAATTTAGATATACACCTGGAAGAGGGTAGAGCTCATGGTGGCCGCTCAACCCATCCATGCATCTGATAGATTCATAAGTTCTGGTTTTCACACTCCTTTAGCTGAGAATCTGCAGGATAATCCTTACCCATTTGAATGAAGTTTCCGATTTGACTTGCCCGTGAGAAATTTTCGCGATGTACGTATACCTCTAATGGTCATTATTTTTTACTGAAAGTGTTGTTCACATGTCAAATTCAGCAGAATAAATCCTGGCAGCTACATGCACATTCTTGTGGTGAACATGAAGAATCTTTCTCAGCACAGTTCAATCAAACAACGTGATTGCTTAACAAGTCAGCTAGCTGTAGAAGATTCTTTGGATTTTTCTGTTGTTGTATCCTTGTCGGAGTTGCCGGTCTCACTTATCTGCGTTTGACTAGTTTGTGGCTGACTTGGAACCTGAGGATCTGATGCAATTCCCAGAACAACCAACAGGGACCTAAAGAACAAATTTGAGGGTTAAATTTAAAATTATAACTTGTGAGGAAACTGCTTTAGTAGCAGAGATGAGATACTGACTTTGTAGGAAATGTAAATGTTAAAATTTCAATAAAGATCCTGATAACAACTAAAAGATTGAGTAAAAGAATTTCACCGTCTAGTTTCATCAGTACTTTGGGAGGGATGCGCATTGAGCTCATCCTTTCTAGTTTGACAAGATTACTTGACAGTCCAGATTTGAAATTATTATTTTTAATCTTCCATAGCAAATCACCCGTTTTCTCCAAAATTGATTATCGAAATACTATTTTTAATTCCCCCTTTTACCACATTTAAGTTTAAAAAATTAAAAAAAATTAATGAGGACCATCTAGAACATGCTTATACCTACTCATCCCAATGATGGGCTCCATTTTAAAAAAAAAAAGTCTTTTAATGAATCATCCACCCTTAGAGATACAATGGTAAATAAGAAAAAGAAATCCATATCATTCTCGAGGCAAGTGAACTCACGGACCTGGGTAGTGAAGATTGGATATCTGGCTGACTAGCATGAGCTACCAATGGTGCCTTAAGTGCTGCATATCTGTTTAAAGCATTTTCCAGTTGTGCTGGAGGTAGCTGCATACAACCATACACCACTATAAAATAAACTAAAAAGCATCCTATAAAGATTCAAGATGCATGCGTTTGTGATACTGAGATATCCCAGAATCAGAAAAAGTGAGAGTTCAAAAAAAAAAGCCAAATCAAGAATGCTTTGAAAAGCATAGATATCTATCAAGGTACGCTTGTGTTAGTGTTAGATATATAGTAGAGAAATTAGCTCTCGAACACAAGGGTAATGTTGACATGTGGGATGCAAACCATGTGAGTGTGGGTATTTGTGAAACTTTTAATTGACATTGGGGTCTTATTGTGGAGAGGGTATGGTAAATCTGGAGAGTGAATTGGGAGAGTCCTGTGCCTCCCGAATGGAAAGGGTAGTGTTGTTTCCTTTTGCTTTGGGTATGCTCTATAAGACTTACACTATGTAGACAGAGCAGCTTTTATCATTGAATAATACCTAATCCCTTGAATTTGTTCCATCATTAGCATAGCTTGAAGTCCAGTTAATGTGGGACTTCAAAAAAAAGGAAGACAGGTTAGATGCAACTCTTTTTTATGAAGGCTAGTGAAGGTGTAGGGGGCTGGTTGGAGGTCCAGTGGAGAGGAGTGCGAAGCTCCAGTTCTAAATACCCTGAGGCTTACTTTTCTCTCCTTCCAGAGGACTGATCATTTAAAATGGACGAGAGAACTAGATATTAGGGTCATGTTTATTATAAGCACCTTAAAGGAAAGGGCAAACTCATGTCAAGAAATAAGAATTATTTCCCACGAATTGTAGCCATATTTTCAAATTACATAACGACCCAAGCATCAGAGTTGTTCCATGAGTAGACAAGTGAGAATAGACCGGGAAGAATGGAGTAAAATTTGAGGGCGATGGAGTGAGTGGTGCCACTCTAATATAATTTGTGGCAAATCAGGCATGAAAAATCTGAGAAATTAATCCTTTTCATATTTCGGCATGAAGCACTATAATATTCTTGAACATCTTCCTTATTTTTTAACGCATGCTACATAAACTTGATGTAACTTTATTTGATGGTCACTTCCATATGTTTCATGTTGGCACCCTGACAATTACTCATACGCACTACCACAGAACTACCAGTTGAAGCTTTCCTCTCTGAGTATATGCAACCAACAAGACAGAATTGTTCTAAAAAGACGTGTATTAAATTGAATATCAAATTAAAATGAAAACAAATTCCAGACAACTGAAAAGACAATCAAAAGCAGACAATCATACCTGAAGCAAAACACCAAATGACTGGGTCAATTGTGCACACTTCAAGAATCCCACCCACAACTTTGGGTATTTCCATATCTGCAACAGCTTATTAAGTCATGCATATGCGCTAAAGAACTTCATAAATTACCCCAAAAAAAACAGATTGATATATAAATATAATCACCTGCTTTCCCACTAGACGAGAAAGAATGCCCACTATAAAGTCCACCTATAAGAATTTAAATAAGTCAAATCCTAGATGTATGATGATAAACAACAATTAAAAACCAGTTGATAAACTTGCATATGCAGCAACTCCATAATAATAATACTGTTTAGCCTTGAATAAGTGAGCTTCTTACCAGTGTTGGAAAAGCACCAATAGCTTGCAATACTGTCCGCATGAACAATAAAGGAAGAGGGATTTGCTCAACCTAAGCAAACGTTGTGTCAAATTAGAGATCAACTAGATTACCATGCATTTAGAATATATCAAAAAAATTTCAAAAGAACATGCCAATTGATTCAGAACTTTGGCAAGAACTTCTTGAGTGAAAATCTGCCGCTGCTCAAAGCAAGCATTGCATGCATCTGTGACCTGCATATATATAATATTTCAGTTCAGCATAATTTATCTTGAAAAAGCCTGATGCATTAAACCAACCAAGATTTAAAATATGAGCATGCCTTCTTTAAGGGAATTCCATCCCTTTCAGGATCAATTCCATGAATAGCTATTAATACTTCAGCTGGAGTAAGCACAGGACCAGAATTTGATGATTTCTGCGGAAGAACAATGCCGCTAATTCAATAAAATAAATATTCATTTATAATAATAAAATTTATTGTGAATACTGAATTGTACATATTTTAAATATAGTAAGATTCATTCCAATTTTCAAATAAGAGTAACAATAATTAATATGGAAGGTGACAGTGTGATATGCCATAACCAGATTCACATTGTGAACTTTAATACCACGTTCCCTTTCTTCCACCTTCTATTACTCCTCCAAATTATCCCCATCAATCAGGGAAAAATTAGCTACATCAATATTATTTCCCCTCTCCCATTTACTTTTTTCAGTTCCCCTCCTCATTTATTTTTGCCAATGCATTTCTCCAATTTTTAGATAAAATCCCCTTCCTCTGCAACCATCTTCATTTTCCAAACGCAACACCTCCTCTCTAGCTGTTTCCATTTTCCCACGTGACCTTTCTCTTATCTTTTTCAGCTTCCATGAGCAACTTTTTCTCCATCTACCATTGTGTTTCCTCATTACTCATATATCATTTTCTTTGTTTCAAAGGGATGTTCAACAAGTTCTTTCTGTCTTTTATTCTTCATTCCAGATAAGCCATATAATTTATTATTTCTTTTTATTGTCCATCTGTAAGTTCTCGCTCATATGAATCTTACTCAATCTTCTTCATCTATCTTCATTTTGTTTTCACAATTCACTACTTCTCTTATTTTTTTCTCTCTTTTTTCTTCCCTTCATCTTTATCTTCAGCTCTCTTCTTTTTCGTGGAATCGCTGAAACAATTAACCCTGGGTGCTCTTCTAATCGTCTGGTTCCACCAGCTTTTACTTGTTAGATGCCGGTTCTAAGGTTTTGATAGGAATCAATAGGGCAATTACGTTAATTCCATTAGATATCTTGTTTGTCATTCAACTATCAAAAGACGCACGTGGAAAAAAACAATTAAGTTGTTTTGTTTTTATTTTCTATATAATTTTATTATTTAAAAAAGGGTCATTTTGTATTAGGAAAATTTGATCTATCTTTTAGATATTTTAAATCATTTTAAGGATCTTTAGAATATATTAGTAGTTTATTTTTTAGGATATTATTTTAAATATACGAGTGCCAATTAGAGATATCAAGGATATTGACATCAATATCATGGATTTAATTTAAGTAGATAACATCATGTTAATATTTTTTAAAATATTTTGAGTCATTGGGTTTAGTAAGTTTCCTTATTTAAGAAGTAAGTTGTATTCAGTTATTTCAAGATGAATGAGAAGTTCTTCCTCATGTAACTTGTGGTTTGTATTCTGAATAGAATACGATTAGGTCACAAGAGAGTTATCAACTCTCGTGGAGCCTTTTATAGCTAAAGATCTAGAGACAAAGTTCCTCTAGGGTTTTAGCTGATTGGTTAGGTTGCAAAAGTTTGATCTACTTTTGTAAAGCCTTTTATAGTCTAAGGATCTAGAGACAAATTGCTCTAAGGTTTTAGCTGATCAAATCCCTTAATCTACGGGTTCATCCAGTAAATCCCGTATTAGGCTCTCTCCTGGTCTACTTTTTAGGCGGTTTAGTCATATGTCCCAGCCGGACCAAGGACAAGATCCCAATCTGAGTCTGACAACACTGGTAAGAAGTAAGAACTTGTCTCCTTGATTCCAACTTAGTAGCACCAAGAACTCAAACAAATTATATGTAACATACCTGTAACATGCGAGCAAGTGCAACTTGGAACTTGTCCAGAGGAAGATTTACAATGCGAGGAAAGGCCAACATAACCTATCAGGGGTGAAAAAGATGTTAGCCCATCGCCAAATGAAATGAAAGCCCGACTAAGAAATGAAACAAGAATCTATTGACTGTTTTGCCACTGGATTGGGATGCTCTATTAAGCTGACAGCTTTTTATCTCTTTCTTTTTTCTTTTCTAGTTCAGGATGCCTTGAGAGGATGTATTTCTATCCCCTTATATTGTACTTTCTGTCTCACATTATATAGAAATAAACAAATAAGTAGTTGAAAGATGGAACTAAATGAAAAAAAGTAAACACTAGATACAAATGCGAATAAACACTAAGCTTTCTCAGACGCATGCAGCCTATGCAATCCTCAACAGCTAGAATGGCAAATTATTTAGACATAGATTTAAAAAACATCATATAATACACCATAACAAAAAGCCTACCCAAAACTTTATCCATACATTGAATCATAGTATAATTTCACCAGAAGTGATGCATAAAAAAATAAATTGCAGAGAAGATAAATAGGGAGAACCTCATCTTTTGGCAGATATGCCAAAACAGGAATGAGAACCTCCGGATCCTGTCAAAAAATATCACTGATTAACCATTTCATGAAAATTTGTGCGACGAAACTCAAACAACATTTTGACATACCTTAACTTTTGAATCATGTAATCTTTTGACAGTAACTATTAAATCCTTCGAAGGGACAGTCCCATCAGTAAGTGTGTGCAACACCTGACATTATCAATATACAAGTACAAATTTTCAATAAAATCGCAATGAATGTGCACAATTTTTTTAAAAAAAACGTTTAATGGTAAAAGAGTAAACCTGCATTAGGAGGTTCTCACTTCCATGTGGGGGATCTGAAATAATTTCAAGGAGATCTGGAGATGGGCCCATAGTACGAACTAGTATAGGGATATGACGATGAACAGCCTGCAAAGTGAAGTTAGAGATAAACCTAATGATTAAATAGAAATGATTGATAATATCTAAAAGAATCTCATCCCAATAAGCTAAAAAGTGAGTGAAACCTGCTTGACCGCCTTTGATGTGCTTTTATAGATGACAAATATTTGCCGAAAGAGAGAATGTTTCTAGATAAAAGATATCATCAAGTCAATTTCTAATCTGATAAAAAAACATAATAACTAAAAATAAATTGAGACACTGCTATAAAAAATTATCACCTTGGTACACAGAGCAAAATACAATGACATACACCGCTGAGCCTCAGAGACAGAAATCAGTGAGACACTTTCAGATGTACATGACTGGTGATTATCAGAACATATGTCCTTACTGTTGACACTCACTGATGATGGTTCATTGGAAGACTTCTCATTATCAGGTCCCTTTAAAAAAAATATGAATGCTTAGACAACTTCCCAGTTCAAGTACAACTCCCAAAAAGAAAGGTAAAGTGAAACCTTGTTTTCTATGTATTCTAGCCATCAACCAAAAAGTATATACATACTAGTACCTTTAGTGTTTCCACAGTAGACCCTTCACCATCAGCAGTTTCAGATGCATCACCACTCATCACTGATAACAGCATTTCCTTCGCAAAATCTTCTATTTGATGAGAAATGGATGCTAAAGGATAAAGCTTATTTGCCACCTGCAAGAATCATCCCAATCATAAGACAAAGATTGCTTTCAGTCAATTAAATGGTCCAATGGGAAGTTAAGCCAGAAGAACTACCAAACGTATTGCCTTCATCCGCACTTCCTCCAATTGATGCACTGCACTCTTTCATTTTGAAAGTAGAAAAATAAAAATCAAACCAGAGATGAAATTGAGGCCAAACACACAAAATCAAGAATAGATGATGTCGTTAAGTTTTAAAGGTACAGAGGAGCTATAATTAGTAGTTACAACTACACAGAGGGTAAAAAGCACCACAAAAAGTTATAATGCAAAAGTAAAAGATAAACCTGCAGAGCAATTTTCAAGCAGGTATCCCGAACTGGAGGCCTCAGCAGGATCAGACTCCATACAGCACTGAGGCCTTGGGTAACTCTATCCCCACTCTGTGACTCCTTTTCAACTTTATCCGAATTTCCAGGAGAACACATGTTCTCTAAAACTTTCACAACTGACTTCGGCAAATAAGGAGCTTCACCAAGCAATCTACTGAAGGATTTATCAGAAGGTGGAAAAGAATCTCTTAGTGCTTCTGCCTACATTTAAAGAAATAAATAAATAAAATTAGATAAAATTTCAAGACTTGCTTTGTAAAAGGAAAAATGCAAAATTAGAAGAACAAGCACGGACCACTGTTAGGAGGAACGTTTCATATACAGAAGCAGCTGTTGTAGAAGAGAAGAAATCAAGCTCCTCTTCAGCATCACCAAATAACCTGTAGAGGACACCCAAAGTCAACTCGTGTCCCTGAGATGTTCAGTAACAATTATCAGCTCAAACAGACTATAACCATGAAGCCAAAAGCTGGAAGTTGCAATGTAAGTAGTAACCAAACATTGAGATGTAAACAAACCTCATGACTTGTATAGTCAACCAAGACGTGTTTTTGCAATAGTTTCCAAGGGTCTAGGTCCAAGGGAAGCTGCAGGGAGAAAAAGAAAGTGCAGTACTATCAATAACCAAATGCATGTGAGCAAAAGATATAATATTAAAACTACGTAGTAATTTAGAACCTTAGGAATGTCTAAGCTATACAGTTATTTAAGGATTTATGAATAGAAAGAAGAAACATTGAATGCAAACATAAGCAAGAACAAATAACATAATGTCCTGTACACCTTAACAGTGTTAAAATTAAGAATTTAAAAACATGCAAAGAAAACTTCTAAATAGAGTTTTCAAAATGCATTATGGTAAATGCTACTAAGAAGAGAGGAATATAAAAGCTTAGGAGAAATATTAGACCAATTAAAAATATTACAGAAAAAGACAATTTGTTTAAGGCCGACCCCTCAATACATTTATACTAGTTATGTGATCACATAAACCACTCTAATACCCTTCACTGGGGGAACATTAAAAAGTTGCTCCTTTTTGGAACTTACAATTACAAGGCAATCCCATTTGGCAGATGCTAGACAGTAAACTTTTTGAGGCAATTATGAATCATATATATTGTTTTAATAAAAAAAAAATCTTATTAGAAAGAAAAGAAAGTACAACTAAAGGGAATGAGACGACAGCCTTTAGAATGTAAAAAAGAAGACTGAAAAGAAGTATATACTCGTATAGCTCCTATAATGACAGGATTTAAAAGTATTGAGTATCAAACCAATGAAGGAAACATACTAAAAGAATTTAATCAAATTATTTATGCTTATAAAGAGTCAACAGATCTTAAATTACAAGAAACCAAACATATATTTTTCTAAAGAAACTGAAAAAAAAAATTAAATGTTTTAGATATTGAAATCATCACCTCAACTCCTAGATAAGCAAGTATTGAAAATCGAACTTTTGATCCTCCAGCAATTGCTATTTGCTTGTAAGCATCAATAATACGTATAAAAGCCAATTTTTGCAAATCTTCTGTCTGTTCATCTGCAAGGTCAACAACAGGTGCAGTCATCTTTGGCAGAACCAACCGAGATGATGACCTGTCAGAAGTTGCTGCTGAGGATGCCGCACTATTTACATCTGCAACTGCTGCTTTTGGGCTTATATCCTCAGACTTATCTGTTGATATTGATGGAACAATGTTCAGGGGTGATCTTTGACCAAAACTCGTAACTGGTTCCTGACTGGCTTCTTCAATATCAGAGGAAGCCAAAGTAGCTGCAGTTTCTGACATGGTGTCACTACGACCAAAGGAATCCAGGCCAGGTATTCCACTTTCTAAATTGCCCTCATCATGGATGTCAAAAGGGGCAGCTGCGTTCACACTCTCCATTCCAGGTATTTTGGCATCAGAAGATGGAAAATCAGAGGGCAACATCACATTTTCAGATGAAGGATTCAACCCAGAATGTACAGCATTACCATCCAGTCCAGTTGCAGAATTTACTTCTTCCCCTTCAGATTTCTGAAATACTTTTGTATTAAAATCTTGGTCTAAATGTTTTCTTCTCAGAAAGAGGGGGATGAGTGGGGAAGACAAGCAAAGTCACCACATATGCAAGATAATGGAAGTGAATAAAAAGACTAAGGAAACTAAAGCAGTAAGGAAATCTTAAGTCCAGCATTCAATAGTATGGGATGCTCTATTAGATACTTAAGTGAGTTGGTTCTTCCACCTCAATAGCTAGCTTTTGTAAAAGGGTTACCATCTCATTATGGTTCCCCTCAATTGGTATCAAAGTTGGTGGTTGGTCACCCTAAAAAGGCACTACTAGAGGAGAGTTTTGACTAGCAAGGAAGCCAAGGGTTGCATGGCAACCGGGACATTGGCTCTCAAGATTCAGCCAATTGATGGACAACCAATGTGGTATAGAATGCCCAAGTCCCTTGATCAAGAATCATAGGGAAGCTCTATAAGGTATTTGAGTGAGTTGATTCCTCTACCTCAATAGCTAGCATTTGGAGGAGGATTCCCAACCCGCTTGAGTGCCCATAAAAGACATAAAAGTTATAATAAAAATATCAAATATAAAAAGAAATTACAATATTACCTCATTTGATATTGATTGATTAACATCGAGAAGTGAAACTATTGATGGGAATGTACTAGAAAGCGACATGACACTATCTACAAATGATGGTGGATATTTAGCCTTGCCATCAGAACCAATTATACTAATGTCATGCAGTGGCTCATCATCTCCTTCAGCACTTGGATTATTTGGAGGTAGGTTACCCATATTAGCCATTACCACCTCAGCTAGCAAGTCTGAGGAGATGCTTGAGATAAGAATCTCCAAAGATGCGACAGCTTTTTCACCCTGAGCAACCAAAGCACCAAACATTGCAACAAGTTGCTGAACAGGCCCATTATCCATTTCTATTTTTGATGAAAGTGGTTCAGTTGAAGCATTGATGTCTTGAGACACTGTTGTACTTCCATCTAATTCTTTCTTAGGTTCTGAGACAATGGTTGTTTTGACACGTTTTTCAGGAACGTCATCTTCAGCTAAATCACCTCCATCCGGCGATCCTAATCGTTTCCTCCCCAAATTACTGTGCACTGAATCAAATGAAGGTATACCTGGCTTTTCTTCCTGTAAATTGCAAATGATCATCACGTACCAAGAAGGAAGAGGAGCCTTTTTAGTATAAAGGAGAATCATTACATTATATACAATGCCAAATACCTTAATATCTAGATCATCATCTTCCTCTTTTTTAAGACTTCCATTAATTCCATTAATCTCAGAAACTCGGTGGAACACCTGATCTGCCATCCCTTCAGACTGCATTTCCTCCAAGGCATCTGCCAAACGTTCTCTCCACTTCCAAAAAAGTTTTCCATAAGGCCATAATAATGTAAAACATGAAATATGCAGTTGATCAGAAGGCTCAATCAAGAAAAGTACACAGGCACCAAATAATTAAGGAATTCGTTTTGATTTTATTTTCCTCTATGTTTTTATAGACTATCAAATTCAAATCATGGGAAACTAATTATAAAACTCATAACTTGTCTTAAAATGGAACTTGTCCATTATTTCTGAGTTTAAATTCCAACCATAATAGTCTGAAGCTTATTTCCGTCACAAGATCAAAGAGACAAGAGACAAATGCAGGCAAATGGTAAAATCAGTCTTGGATAAGGATAGCTTACCATCCAACCATTCAAAGAAGTCATGGACCGAAGAAACAGATTCTATAGCACATCATACTAATTAAGCGTCATGATTCATCCAAAACAAAATCCACATTGCAGCTTACAACTATTTAAGCAACTTATTTTATTATTACACGTCTTCCATGCACCTCCTGCACTTTGAAAGAGCTTCATCCTTAACTGAGACTCATAAATTTCTTTATGGACCACTAGATCATCTTCTGTAAAATATTATATCAAGCGGAAGTATTTTTTTGCATGCTCTGTTTTTCCCCGCATCCAATCTATAAGGCTAAACATAAGGTATAGATGTCATACAATAAATGCAAAAGTTCAATGGTACAAAATTGGATGTCTTTGTGGATAAGAAGTAGAAGAAGGTTAATCCAGAACAAGCAAAAAAAAAAAATGATAAGATCACACAATCAGGATATCGAGACATGTTAGTATAAATTAAATACCGGAGCAGCACTTGGATGAGTACATTTCAAGCAAGTGAGAAAGGCCTTTTTCAGCGCATGATGTACTGCCGTTACACAGATCCCATTAAAAACAGAGCTTGACGGTTCCAAACCAAGCAAAACTGGCAAAATGCGGCCGTAGAATGTAGGCCTATCTTTTGCAATGGCTGAAAGGCTGGGAATAGACCAAAGATAAGTTGAAAGCAAGCAAATAATCAAACAGCATAGAGAAAAACACATTTTTACTAACAGAATTGACAGATATGAACAACTTTCTAGTAATAACAATGAAAATGGTTGCCAATGAATGAGTCTTGAATTAAACTAACTGTTGAACATTATAAAAGGAAGAAGTAGGGTTAGTAATGTCTACAATCTCAAGAGCATCTATAAAGGTAGGGGCACGTGTGCTTTCAAACAAAAGTCAGTAGCTAGGGAGTACTAAATGTTCTGGCAACACATGCATGTTTTTTCCCTCCATTAACTGAGGGGCATGCTTCTACAATTCCAACCAAAGCAAAGGTAAAACAGGAAAAGCTTAAATACCTCTTAATTAGCACAACAATCACTGAGTTACTGAGAGAATTGACTGTTGGAAATCTAAGTTGATCAAGCAGGTGACCCAAACTACGACTAGCATCAATTGACAAATCTTTAAAGTTGAGTACGGGATGACCCTTGCGAATCCATGATATGTTAAACTCCATAAGCCTTCCTGTAGATAAGAGAAGTGCAATCTATTTGAGGGCTGACATGAAAATATTAATAATTGAATGGGCCCAACCACCGTATTCAAGTCTGATGAGGATGAGCAAACACCAAATGCAATACCTTGATAAGTAGGGGGCTCTACGGAACCATTTGGATCTGGTGTGTATAGGAGAACAACTACTCCAACAAACTTCAGTGCCAGCAACTTCGTACCACCACTACCATGCTTTTAAAGATGTTACAGGTCACAGGCATCAGACCATAAACCAAAAAGTGACTACTTAAGAGTTAAAAATGCTGTTACTTACTTGAAAAGCAAGCGAGTAGACTTTATCTTTGAATTTTACCATCCATGCCCATGCAGATTCAAGTGCACTGTCCAGATCACTAGAGTATAGACCCTAGAACAACATGAAACAAAAATGGGATGATCATAAGTTAAAAGGTTATCTAGAAATAGAATAAATTCAAAGATGACAAAGAGTTAAGACCAGAGATAGACAAGTTCAGTAAACCAAAATAAAATGCAAAAATTAAGATGTACTTAATGGCTTTAAGGATAAATAAATCAAAACCCCAATATTATCTTTTGCTGTCAACACCCCTTCTACTCCCTTATCTTCAAATTTCTTTATTTATAACTACAATCTGATTTCACTGGTCACTAGTCAATTTTTTTTCCTCTGGTAAAACACTGGTTAAAGTTTTATAAGCTTTTATGTACCCCGTTAACTATAAAAACTAAATGTTGATTGTTGATAGAAATAGAATAACATGTAAGGCTAGATATTTAATAATTAAGATTTTAAACCTTGAAATGAGCAATTATCTTCCAGTTGTAACAATGTCTAACAAAATGTAATATCAAACACATCCGCGTGCGTGCATCACAGAACGAAATTTGGTAATTTGCCAATCAAATACATATTTAATTCTATTATATTAGAATATAAGTAATAATACTGAATTTGGATAAGCATGAAAGGGACTTAGGTCATCAAATCAACGGTAACGATTAGAAAAACCAACAAGAATGAAATAAATTACAAGACAGGAATTAGTAGATTAAGTATTAAAAATATAGCACCTGTATTGCAATTTTCTCTAGAGTGGAATGAAATAAATTAATTCCACACGATCTAGCTTGACGAACAACAGCAGGTGCATCATCATCGAGAACAGCAAGAAGCACAGGTATAATTTCAGGCAAGAACTCTGTGTTTTTAGATCCTATTTCACCAAGCATCCTGCAGTTCAAGAAAAGAGGGACGTCTTTGAGTCTAAGACTGTAAGTCAACAGGCGCGCGCACATAGTCAATAGTCCACCAGTAATTGTTGAATTAAATTCAATGGCCATCTTAGAGCCAAAAAGACCAGAAAGTTTTTTCTTAGAAAAAAAAAGCATCACACAAACTGGTGTCCATTAACCAATTTATAGGCGAACAAGAAAATAGGTGAGGCAAAGTGGAGCAAAAACTACAAAATGCGCACAACATAAGGAAATCAAAAAAAAAATTATAGAAGAATCAGAAAAAAGGGAACAAAATTAAAGTATAACGGATGATAGGATATTCTCCTTATAATGGGCAATGAAAAGGGACAATAACAAAGAACAATAGCCAAGCTCGAGAGTGCAACAATGCTCGCCTATCGCTCTGTACACAAAGAGATTCCTTTACAAAAGGAATGGGCAAGGCAACAATGAAAATCCATGAGGACTATCCTCTCCGATGAAAAGACTGAAATTTGAGAATAATGTGCAAGTAAAAATGGTCCGCTTCCCTCTCTGAATAATTTCTGCCCTTAATTTATCTGGGCTGCCTTCTCTTTCTCATGTCAAATATTCAAGAAAAGAAAAGCATACACATTGGTGTATTAAGAGAGAGAGAGGATAAGAATAAAACCGTGCACATTGGGTATATGAAAGCTTACTCGGTGACAAATTTGCGAACTGGACTGAAGCGGTCGGGCTGAAACTCGAAGAGACGAGGCAGAAACTCGGTGAGCAAAACGGGGTCTTCCTGAGGCAATTCTAGCTTCAGTTGCCGCAAGTAATTGAGCTTGGAGGGAACATCCATGGCCAACTTGGTCGAGTTAACAAGACTCGCGAGCTTTTCCCGCGAAGTGGCGTCTATCTTTCCTACCATTGCTGCAGAGAACAACCAAAATTCGAAAATCTTACGTGGAAATCACCAGTAAGAGCCTATCATATCAATGTAATCTAGGGTTTTGAAGACGAGGGAGAAACTGAGATTTGAAAGCGCGAAGCCAGAAACGGAATACTAGAATAGACTGAATAGTGCCCTTCTTATTTTTATTTTTTGTCCGGTGTCTCCAGTTCTCCACCGAAGGCGATATGTCATTCAACTGGGAATTGAGAGGAGAATGAGCATAAAAAATTGTTTTTAACTTGAAAGATAAATTCCCCTTAATAGTTGTCTAGGAAATGCGATTTATATCCTAATTAGCAAAATATTACCCTTGAAAGTTTTTAAAAATGGTGCAATGTCTTGTAGTCACGTTTGATTACATTGATAGTTAGATAAACAATTCTACTAGGGTTAAATTGTAATTTTGCCCAAGAATTTTTTAAAGGTTAAAGTATACTTTTAGTCTTCTATATTTGTTTCAGATTCCATTTTAGTTCTCTAAATTTAAAAAATGCATTTTTAGTCCCTCAAACTTAACGTTGTTAGTTTCTCTTAACGGAAATTATTGACTCATCGAATTTAATTGATGATTGTGTAATAAAACGTTAACAAAGCATACTCAAATTTTAATTTTAATTTAATAATATAATAAATTTAATATTTTAAATTTTATAAAATAAAAAAGATTTAAAACAATAGCGTTAAATTTAATGATTCAACAATTTCCGTTAAGAGAGACTAACGGCCTTAAGTTTAAGGGACTAAAAGTGCACTTTTTAAATTTAAAGGATTGAAGTGAAACTTAATGCAAATATAAAGAACTAAAAATATATTTTAACCTTTTTTAAACGAGTGATTGTATCTTAGATTTTCACATGTTATCAAAATCAAAATTCAGATGAAAAAAGGATTGAAGTATCCAACCACTAGTTGTTAACATTTGAAAATCGCTTATATTCATCTACTCTAATCAGTGATTTTGTTGGAAACTATCAAATAGAACTCTGAATGACAATTTGTTGGTAAGAACGATTCTTTGAAGAGAATTAGGAGAAAAAAAGGGAAAAAATGTGCATGATGTCTCCCTAATATGGGTAACACTTTCTTTTGAATTTAACTAGCTTCCACTTATTTCTAAATTATATGATGCAGGTTGGGTTAATAGATAAATTTCATGTATGATTCAATAACCATTCGTGAGTATGTATTACATTCTCAACACCAAAACCAAGAAAACAGTAACTTGTACAGAGTGATAATTTGACTTTATCTCTTAATACTTAAAGAGAAAGATAGCGAATTTAATTATCATATATTGTAGTATATTTCTAAATGAAGTGATGGGTAAAGTATTTATAGAGTATGGAAAGATGGAATCAGAAGTGAACATTTTGGTAGATATGGATATAATAAGCTTCTTTAGTTTGCCTCTTAACTTCATTACATAAATTTTCAAGTCTGATATAGTAGTGTATAGCTATTTATAGTCTTTTCTTTTATCATAAAAAACAACAAACCTTTTACCAAATGGCATTTGATTATAATAGTTTACATGTGTATGTAGAAATTAAGGATACATGACATTGGAAAATTTTTGGTATTGTAACTTCTTGCATAACTCTTCAGGTAAAAAAAAAAGCACATCTTTTTATTTTAAAATATATTATAACAGAATTCCAATTCCATGCACTTACTCTTTGAGAAAAGTTTGAATCTCTTCATTTTAAAAATATTCTAACAAAATTCCAATGCTATGAACTTAGCCTTCGAGAAAAGTTTAAATATATGAGCTAGTCTAAACATATCAATGAGTAAGTTTAGACTTGCATAAGCTTGAGTGTGAGCAATTATATGAAGATTTCAATACATACGTAGATATATATGTGAAAGTCATGCAGTTATTAAGTTAAATGATTTGATATATTTCATACACAAAAATTATTGGTAGTTTGCATAAATTCATACTGAAAAAATATTGGCAATCAAATTTTGGATTCCCCTGGCTACTAAACTTTTTTTAAAAAAACTGGAACTTCTTACCTATTTTCTCTGCTATTTATCACTTATAATTCATTCCAAATTTTATACTTCATGTTTATATTAATGATACTGAAAAAAAAAGGAAGAAGAACACCAACAACATTTTAAATTTTAATCTGTTCATATATATATATATATATATTGTGGCTACTTGAATTAGTTGAGCAAGAAAAATATTTTAGGAAAGTTTTATATTGTATAAATGAGCTTTTTTTAAATGATAATCCATGGCCATTATATCGATACACGCTTGTGTGAAGTTCACCTAACTCCTCGACTAGATACTTGCATAGGCTTCCACTGGGATTAATGGGCACCCATCGCACAACAAAGTGAAAAAGAAAGGAACCAATGAAATGTTTGAAAGGTCCCAGCAGATAACTCAAAAAGCAGTTAGTTAACAAACAGACAAAATAGAAATCTCAGAAAGCTTTTTAGGTACCAGCAACGTTATCCCAATCCCCAAACAAGTCCCTTCCAGTTCCAGAGTCCGGCGAGGGCCGTGACCAGCAAAGTGCAAGAAAGATGGCTACAGCCATGATAAGAGGCACAAGGTTTCAAGTGATCAATGCCACGGCGTCGTCGTCCTCCTCTTCCGGCAGCAGTGGACGGAAGCTGATAGAGTCCGGCACGGTGAGGGCGATACCGCCGAGGGAAGCTCACAAGGCGATGAGCACAGAGGGGTATGTGCTGCTAGACGTGAGGCCAGTGTGGGAGAGAGAGAAGGCAAGTGCCAAGGAGTCAGTGCACGTGCCTATCTTTGTGGAAGACAAAGATGGGAGTGTTGTGACTCTGGTAAAGAAGTGGGTTCACTTTGGCTATATTGGATTGTGGACAGGTCAGTACTTGACTACCATCAACCCCGACTTCCTTTCTCAAGTGGAAATGGCCATTCCTAGCAAGGACACCAACATTCTTGTGGCCTGTGGTGAAGGTCTCAGGTGACAATCTAGCCGATCTGTTCTGTCTCCGTACATTTTTTTTCCTGTGAAAATTATTTATAGATATGCACACTAGAGCTAGAATATGGTTGCCGACAGCCTTTTAGCTCAGTGACATAAAATTCTTTATAGAGATGCACACTGAGCTAGAATATGTATAGGAAGTCGTGAGTTTGATCCCGCTTAGTATTTAGTAATGCCCATGCTTGCCTCTCTAAATAAATTTAAGGAAAAAAAGAACAAGAATAGGTTATTATTTCGGATGATCCTAAATGTAGGAGTTAGTATTGAGTAGTATTAAGAACTGAAGTAAAGGAAAGGTTTTTTTTCACACTTCTTCGGTCCTAAATGCAAGATCTTTTCTTGCGTTAGCACCGGAGGAGTACTTTATAGGTTGGTATTTTCGCAATGCTCTTGAAAATAATTGAATTTTATATGTTACGAGATGTCGGTTCGCACGGACTTGAGTTAATCTTTCATAGGAACATTGCTGTTAGATAAATTGTACAAGTTTATTTAAGATACAAGGGGGACCTCTCATATATGAAGTTTTCTTTTCTCAAGTTTATGAAATACCAATTGTATTGTTCGCATGTCAACTTTTAATTGTCTTGATCTGTACTGCATCCAAACCTGATACAAAATTATCATCGGGGCAGGTCAATGATAGCACTGTCAAAGCTGTATGAAGGAAGTTATAGAAATCTGGGATGGCTAGTTGGAGGCTTTAATCGTTCTAAAGATGAAGACTTCCCAGAAGTAGAAGGACAAGAAAAGTTGCGGTACGCTACTATTAGAGGAGTCTCTTACTATTTCCTTCAGTTGCTCTTACTTCTACAGTCTGTAAGTAAAGGATAAATCACCATTTGTTTTATCATAGCCTGAGAGTTCAAGCTTACCCCTCTGATACTTCTATTAAAAATGGGACTGCATTTGTATTGCCTAAGTGTTAGAATTATATTAAGACAAATCATAGGCTTTTAATGCTGACTTGATTTTTGATACTGCTATAATTATAAAGTCCACGACCTCTTATCTTAATTAAACAGGAAGTTCATTGTAGCCATAAAAGCTACAAGAAGTTCATTGTAGCCATAAAAGCTCTTCCCCACAACACGGTGTATTAATATCAAGGAATTTTCATTATCACCATTTTGTTTACCGAATTGACTTAATCCAACACCACCCCACTTTTTATTTCGTCTTGGTGAAAAGACTAGACCATCGATCCATGAGCCTTACAAACATCATGGAAGTTTCTTTATTTCCTTAAGTAATAAGATTCTTCAGTTACTTACGGTCAAGTTCGTTCGTATAAATATAATATGCAAAGAAATTTCTCTCGCAAGAGTCAATCCTGTAGTGTTGTAATTCAATTGTTAAAAAATATCATTTATTGAATCATACAAACAGAATCCGAGCTTGTATAATAAGGAGGAGGAGAAAATTAGGCAATTTGCACTCTTTGGGCCTTTCCTGAAAAGCGAGAATTAATCCACATAAGTTCACTGCATGTGGATTAATTCTCATTGTGTACCAGCTTTCGCACTTTTTATGTGAGTAAGCGTAAGCTCACTGCAATCTCATTGTATACCAGAAACACACCTTGCCCCTTTTCATTTCCTCCGGCAAATGGCCAATCAATACTATGACTACCCCCACCACCAGCTACCATTAGCTCAATTATTGCTAATGATTTCCAGGAAAATAATGGCTTATATGCAAAACTAAATCTGTGGTTCTGGTCTGGTCATTCTATTTTTGGTCTGTGCCACAAGACACTGCACTAAGTCCCATGCCTAAACAGTAAATATCTTCCTCACCTTCTTCATGTTCCTACGGCATACAGGGCAAGTACCATCTGCCTCTGCTAACCTGCAAAAATTAGATTGGTCATACATAATCACATGTGACATGTGTAAGCTGATTCATTACGTGCATACCACAAAAAAGTATGATTTGTTGAATCAATTCCCATACTATAATACAAGAACTTGCAATGCAGAAAAGTCGGAGCATTTCTCTAGATGCATGACAAATAACAGCTTTTACCATGTAAATATTGGACCCGTCCTAGTTACTATACTGTAATGAAATGCTACTACAGGGGAATATTGACTAAAAAGAGTGACAAAGATGAGTGTATTGTTCAATTATCAACAGTCGCCCTCATTTGTTGTCGAAATAAGATGAGAAGAGCTCTTTCCTATGCAAATGTGAGATCACAGCATAAACACTCCAAGATGATATAATCATTAACATTAGTCATGCCATAGAAATGGGCACACTGTATATCCAAGTGCAGCAGCTATGCTGCTCGTATGAAATTTTAAGTCAATGTCAGTTTAGTCTTAATAGGTCACAATCAGGGTTATGAATCCATTGCCAACTTTTATGCTGAATTTGTGTTTGTATTGGAACTAAGAACAAAAAAAGGGATCTAGCATGAGAAAGTGGAAATTGTTTACCTCGTTGCACATTCAAAGCAAGCCGCGCAGTGTCCGCAAGGAAGGAAGAAGCAATCCCTTGGAGCATCAAAGCATATTGCACAGAGGCGCCTTGTATCATTAGTGGTTTCACATTCAGCTAAAGACTTCCCATTGATGGAATTCCCTATAAGAAGGTCAAGATCCTCCTCATCTTGTGACAAGGATTCATATGACGAACCCCAGCTGGAAAGATCATCATCTTTTTGAGAAAGCAAAGGGACTCTTTGAGATTCTGTTCCCTCATGTCTAACTCCAGTGCTATCTTCTTGAGAATAGTGCTTGTTAAAGTAGTTGAAGGCCAAAAATATAAGCAAAGTCAATCCACCTGTGCAGAGGAATGACAGAAATAATAACATATATAATCATATAAGGCTTCAAACAGTGATTAGGAAGTTGATTATATGGCAAGTTTACCCATGCCAAAAATATATGTGATCCATCTTGGTCCATAGGACAGTTTGATATGCCACTGATTACTGGAATTGTTCTGGAGCAAAGAAAAGAGAATTTGAGTAACAGTAAAAGAAAATCAACTGAATCATATTCAGTCTTACTTGAGTTGTATTAGTAACGTTTTACTTCCAAGACAAACCCAACTTCCAGCTTTGAGAAATAAAATTTTTGGTTTCAAGCAGATACAAATAACCTTACCTGTTGTGGTTCAGGAGATGTCAAGACAGCTGCATTCCCTTCAGGAAAGAAAACATTCAAACCGCATGGATCGCTAGTCAAAGTACATTTGTAGTAAGCATCTGTTGTATTATACATGGCAGCCCTTACTCTGATGACCAGTTCCACCTATTCAATGAGAAGGTTAGGATAAAAATTACGACCCCAGCTTTTATGCTACAATCATAAAGTTACATCCGGAAAACTTGACCTAGATCTTATGAGAAATATGGTGTATGAAATCTGAAAATAAAACTTGTATCTGAAACCAGTTTCCCACACTATGAAGTCAGAACACTCAATATCTCTCAGATCCAGTATTATTGTTAAAGCCAATACTGTTTTACTATGCGTTTTCTGAAAATGAAAGTGTCCAAATGCCGGAAAAAATACAAAGGACGGAAATAATTTTGTAATACAGAGTATTAATGTTGTGCCCTACATGATTTTCATGCATGACATATGGACACTTTCATTTTCAGAAGTGGAGTTATTTATCTTAGTTCAAGAGTGGTGTCAGTCCCAACAGGCCATAACTGATTCTCCCCAAAAAAATGGCACATTATGGACTCATCATCGAAGAAAGTAGTCAATTTCAATTAGTTTAGAGAATTTCAATTAAGGCAACAAGACTAGAAAGCATGGTATTGCAGAAATACCTCTGCCGCTGCCTCCTCATCCAGATTTCCTAGTGCCAAGTAATAGTTCGATGAACTGAATATGTCCTGTGTAATCACACCAGTTCCTGCAAAGAAAGAGTAATTAACATCAATGTAGGATTAGTATAAACACTGATATAGTTCCCGACCATTATCCTGCAACTTACCATGGATTATGTTCCATGAGAGTGTGCTATTCGGATATGAAGGATCATCCAGCCATTGAGACAGGCCTTCATTCCCTGCAAGAAATGGCATCCGAATAACATGTTCACTGAATTTATTCTTGAAAATATTCGGTACAAACTGAAATGATGACCATAGATTCTTATATAATGTAAACAACATAGTGTGTGTTTGGGAACTCTGTTAGGAGAATGGAGTTTACAGATTCCGAGGCATTTTGTGGATTTCGAGATGGTTTTACGGATTTCAAGATGGTTTTTATGAATTTCGAAATGGTTTTTACCAATTTTAAGATGGTTTTTATCTTGACAAGCGTGCCCGTTGGGGAAAATGGCTTCCCAAACAGGCACAAAGTTATCAGTTATGTGATAACTCCAATGGAATCTATGATAGCTTAAACAAGGCAAGACTTTGCAGGGTTGCTAAAAAACGATTTTTTATGCAAACCCACACTTTGCAAAGTTATCAATCCAGGCTAATAGATTTCACCTTATTGATTCTTTTTTTAGTTACACTTATTCAGATGGTGTACCAGATTATCAATATTTCTCAGTAGAAGTTCAATTGATGCAAAGTGTGCAACGGTTTCCTGCTAGTTGAGTTAACTATGTGGCTTTCCTCTGCCAAAAAAAGAAAAGAAAAAAAAAACCAGACTTATCTCTTGTAGAAGGCTCACCTTCTGCAATTACAAGAACAATAGAAGGGCTCTCAGAGCTCATGTGGTATGAAATATTTACTTGAGACCCTTCATTCAGGTAATATTTCCATTCCTAGCGAAGAGAAGAAGAGAATTATTAGCTTAGCCACCAAGATTTCGAGCTTCAATGACACAAAGAAAAAATAAGCATTTAAATTTAAATATTCTTTATTTTTTCATTTGTGAATTCAGCATTGAAGTATTATGTAAGGGTAGTACTTGCCTTATGCACGCCAGATGGAACGGTTACATTGCGAGTTTCTGTCCAAACAGTAAAAACATCAAGAGGGGGAGTTCCGTATGTACCATAGAGCATGACTCCTGGCTCTGACCCTAAGTTTTCTACCTAATGCAAACATGCTCAAATCAGAGGCTCAGATGATTTTATTAAAGGAAGCTAAAACAAATAGTACTAACTTATAATAATAACAAGCATTTAACCTTTATGTATTGCACGAATATGGGATTAGGTTGGAGAAGAATGGAGGCACTTGGACTAAGCAGGAGGCTCATTGACCCGTAAACTCCAAGTATCATAGTCATCGATACTGTGATATTGAAACCAGTATCAGCATTATCTAATTCAATCAAATGACCATTTAAACCGAACTTTAGTGTCATTTTATCCACAACTGGAATTCATACCAAAGAACCAAAATGTGATAAGAACAACGAGGCAGGACCAAGAATCATCCCTAACCACTGAAGTCGCATTTTGATGTGTCCAATCGATGACGCTCAAATTCTGCTGTTCTGGGCCATTGGATTGAGATCGAGGATGATGACTTCGACTTTCCTCTCGGCGGGGTGCTCGTGAAGATCCTGCAGCGGACGAAGTGGCTTCAGAAGGGTCCCGAATGGCAGTAGTATAAGAGGAAGAAGAAGCAACAGGAGGTTGAAATATAGCGGAATGAGAGTCCGCCATTGTAGAGAGAAGTAGAGCAAGCAGAGAACCTCAGGTAGCGAAAACAGAGGAAAATGGAAAACCCTAACCCCAAGAAGAAAATGGAGAAGGAAAAATGCATAGCAGTAAAGGTTTATGTGTTCCATGGAAGTGATGCGAATTCACCAGTTGGTCATCGTGTTCGCCTGGAATGGTAGCTAGGAAGAAGAGCGACAGTTAGTGGCTTCGTGCCTTATTTGTTAGATACGTGAAACAGGATGGCCGTATTTCCTAAATTGAGCTTCCAACGCGCCGTCAACCATTCAAATAATTTTTTTTATTTTCATAAAATTTAATATTTAATATTGCATGTAAAACATAATTGAGTGCATATACCCTCCAATCCTAAATATATAAAGTTAGTCAATTTTTTAGAAAATTAAAAAATTGAATAAGATTATATATTCTTACATACTTATGTATATCAGTATATGTTAGCATACTTATATTATGTATATCAGTATATGTTAGAAGATGTAAATAATAAATATATAAATTTATTTAACTTTATTAACCTTCCAAAAATTTAATTTAGACTCTTTTTTTTGTCAATAAAATTTAATTTGGACTCTATTAATAATTAGAGATAATACTTGTGATTGCGTCTTAGTTAGAAGACAGTAAAAATTATAGTTATATAAAAAGTAAAAGTTTTTATTATGGAGCAATAATTTTATTTCAAAAGTTTCAAAATAGAATAATGTTACCTCTTACCATTAAAATGTTAATAGTAAATATCAACTTTTTAGCAATCAACAATAGTTTTCTAATAAAATAGAATAGCATTACTCTATTTTAAAACTTTCATAACAACGTTATTTCTAATAAAACATTTAGGACAACATTGTTACGCTAATATCGATCCTTTCTGTTGATCCGTGGCAGAGATGAAAGTGAAGGTTAAATTTGAATATGGAATCCAAATTCAAATTTGACATTGTGGAAGCAAAGCACAGCTTTGAATTTGTCTCACTGCTTGGAAATTGCTAACCGGTTTCGATCATGGCTTCCAAAAATGTTTTCTTGAAGTTTTGAGTGGGGAAGGAAAGTCTGAACTGGTAGAGAAGAAGTACAACAATTGAATTGACTAAAACCAAATATTTTAACAACATTTAACAATGTTTTTCCGTAAAATGAGAAAACTCCTCCACATATTTGCCTCGACTTGTGTAAAAGTACTTCTCCACCGCGTTGCCAAACGGACGCATTATTTGATCCCGCGTTCTTGTTTTTTTGGACAATATTGTTCAAATTTCACGCTACCGAGGTTGAACCAGAATCGATACGCCACTGAAGGTTTCGCGCATTCCTATTTCTTGGATGAGATTGTCCAGATTTCATCTCTTGTTTCCTTACATCAGATCATCCCAACGTTCAGGGTTGCACACTGCATAGACTGGACCGGATCAAGGTCCAACTCAAAGTCTTGTTTGTTTTTTTTTTGTTCGGGTTAGGCTAAACAGCCCGTGGTTTGATCCACCAGTGGATCAATGTTCGGGTTGGATTGGATTTTTGTCCATTAGATTGGTGGACTAGTCCAGACAGTCCAAAAACTTAATATTCCTAGTTTTTTTGTTATTTTTCTCAATGGTAGGTATAAAATTACTTTCAACCATATCAAAAACCATAAAAAAACTCTTTAGCTAATGTTGCCATGGTCTGTCTGTGTTACCTTGAACAGCCTGAAATGTGCAACAGGCGACGCTGAGGGGTGAATGAGGTTGGAAAAGGCAAGCTCCAAACTGGTTGACGCTTGTTCACCCAACCTCACCCACACCCATTGTTCTTTTTTATATCATCATCATCATCATTATAATATATAAAAGGTCCTGTGCATGCATATCGGAGAGGCATTGAATCGATGCTCCCATTTCAACGCTGAGCTCCCGCCCTCTCCCGTAACAGATGATGCGCATTGATGCTAATTACCTCCCATTTAATTCTGAGCCGTATCAAACCAAGTGGCTTGAACCTTTGATTTGGAACCCAGTCCAATCTGACCACTTGATCTGGTCAGGTCGGTCTATTTGATCTTTCGAACCGTCTTTTTATAGGATCAGACCGGTTCAGGTTAAACCAGACCGGCGAGCTTTTGAACACCCCTAGCAGCATTCGCTATAATGATGTCCTCTGTGTCAAGGTTCCACATCGGAGAGGCTCGGGAGGGTTGTTGGACATATATAGCAGAACGCTGCACACCCCAACAAGCTAGCTTTTGGGGAGAGGGTAATGGTCCCGTGACAGCGTGGTATCAGAGCCAACCCCGAGCCTTCAGTCTCTGGTGGACCCTCCGGGTGCTGGTGAAGGAAGTAACCGGTGGGCACCGTGGCGAGGACGCTCGCGGATTGGCTGGGGGAGAATGTTAAAGTCCAACATCGGAGAGGCTTGGGAGGGTTGCTGGGCATATATAGCGGGACGCTGCGCACCCCAACAAGCTAGCTTTTGGGGAGAGTGTAATGGTCCCGTGACATTTGGTTCAAGGTCTTTCAGTTTAGATTCCCGATCTTTGGCTTGTTTAGAACAACATTTCCAAAAGCCAAACGCATGTTCAACAGTGTTTTTTCGCAAAACGAGATAATCCCCTCCACATATGTACCTCGGCTTGCGTAAAAGTACTTCTCTACCGCATTCCCAAACAAGTCCTTTTGGTTCACAAGCCAAGACACTAACCATTATGCAACTCATCCTCTCTACTCATAACTATTTATATTATTTATTTAATTTAATTTTTAATCATTTAATATATGTAATGCTTTTTTTAAATAAAAAATATTTGACCCATTGTCTTAACAAAACGCCATCTCCAAATTATTATTATATTGTTTATTATTTTATTTATTTTTTAGCCATTTAATATCTATAGTGATTTTTTAGAAATCTATGGTGTTTTTTAGATTTATAAGGATGTTTATATTTATCTTTAAATTATAATTAATTTTTATTCATTTTATTTTAAATTATACTTCATTTTTTATTATTTTATTTTTTGGATGATTTTACGTACAAATTATTAAATATTTAAATTTAGATATGAATTTGATTAACATATGCTCGTTAAGGGTAATTTGGTTATTTGCATATTTTGTTTATTTATTTTACAATCATTTTTAACCTAATAAATATAATTTTTCCAATCAAACTAACTTTTATTTTAGGGCATGTTTGGAAGCTATTTTGAAAACAGTTTTTACAGATTCCGATGCAAAATCTAGGTTTTGAAGAATAGATTTTGGAAAATAGCTTTTACATATTCTGAGGCAAAACCTAGGTTTTGAAAAGTGATTTATGTTTGGGAAGTTATTGGCTTTTACGGATTCTGAGGCAAAAAAGTGGGTAGGAAAGAAAAAGAAAAAAGAATGAAAAGTAGGAAAGAGGAAAAAGAAGAAAGAAAAGATAGAAAAGATGAAAGAGAAAGAAAAAAAAGTAGGAAAGAAGAAAAAGTAAGAAAGAGAAAACCTAGGTTCAAATCGAGGTTTTGCATCTAAAATAGTTTTCAGAGAAATTTTTATAATTGGACAAAACGTAGGTTTTCGGTCAAAACCTAGGTTTTGAAACCAAACATAGGTTTCACAAAGTAATGGCAAACAAGCCCTTAATGTGTATCGAACCAACACGTAAAAATGTTTCATTTAGTTTATTTCCATCGAGAAATTTTTTTTTTGCATCGAACAGCCCTAAATCTTCTACATGGGCGGTAAATGTGTAGAAAAAAAAGTAGGTTGATAAAGATATTTTCTTCAAAATTAAAAGAGCCATGGGGTTGATAAAAATTAGAATAAAGGATTCCTAACCAAAAGAAATTAGATATGCCTACTAGATGCACATTTTGATAGACCCCTGCAACCAAACCCTAACGTCGAGGGCGATTTAGGGCTTATTTGCCATCACTTCTTAAAATCTAGGTTTTGACAAAAAATTTAGGTTTTGTCCAAGTATAAAAATATTTCTGAAAAAGCTATTTTGGTTACAAAACTTCGTTTTCAAACCTATATTTTCCCTTTCCTACTTTTTCCTCTTTCCCCTTTCATGCTTTTTTCCTTATTTTTCTTTCCTCTTTCCTAATTTTTCTTTTTTTCTCTTTCATCTTTCATACTTTTTCTTTCTTCTCTTTCCTCTTTCCTACTTTTCATTCTTTCTCTTTCCTCTTTCCTACCCACTTTTTGCCTCGAAATCTGTAAAAGCTAATGTGCTTGTTTGGGAACACCGTTTCCCAAACGGTGCACGTAAGCCTAAACAAAACCATCTCGAAATCTGTAAAAACTATCTCGAAATTCATTAAAACCATCTTGAAATCCGTAAAACCATCTTGAAATCTGTAAACTCATTTCTCCCAACGGACTTCCCAAACACACACAATAACTTCCCAGACATAAGGGCTTGTTTGGAAACCCATTCTGAAACCTAGGTTTTGACCTATTACATAGGTTTTGTCCAAGTACAAAAGTTTTTCTGAAAAGCTATTTTGGTTATAAAACCTCAGTTTAAAACCTAGGTTTTCTCTTTCCTACTTTTTCCTCTTTCCTCTTTCCTACTTTTTTCCTTCTTTCTCTTTCCTCTTTTCTACCTTTTTCTTTCTTTCTCTTTCCTACTTTTTCTTTTTTCTCTTTCCTCTTTCCTACTTTTTCTCAGGCTTATTAAACCCGAACCGGACCGGTCGGGTTAGGCCGGAAACCGGCGACCCAGGATCCAGTCAGGTATTATTCTGACAGTGGGCTGGGGTCGACGCTTTTTTTTTTTTAATGTCTCCTGCTCCGAGGAGGAGACCAAAGCTCTGATCAGTGAGGAAAGCTTCGGTAACTCCGAGGATTGGATCCTTGAGCAGGTTCGATGCTTCGCCACCATAAAGACATAAATCTGGCTCCGATGACGGAGCTCCGGGCAACAAATCTGGTTCGATGCTAGAGAGACAAGAGTCCGAGGAAGAGAAGAAGCATATGTGATAATGAGTGGGAGAGCGAAACTGTGAGGCAATGAATCTGGTCCGATGCTAGAGGAGAAAAACGAGTGGGAGAGCGAAATTGTGATCCAGCTAAGCAGAGAAGAAGCAAATCATGATCGGTTTCTGTGCCAACCAACCTTGGAATACGTGAGCGTCAGAGTCTATTTGATTCATATGTGATAATGTTTATTTTTAATTTTTTATTTCTACCGGTTTGACCCCTGGTTTGACCCACTGACCCTTAACCCACTACCGTATCCGGTCTGATCACCGGTCCGGGTTTGATAACCTTGTTTTTTCCTTCTTTTCTTTTCTCTTTCCTACTTTTCATTCTTTCTCTTTCCTCTTTCCTATCCACTTTTTTGCCTCGAAATCCGTAAAAGCCAATAACTTCCCAAATATAAATCACTTTTCAAAACCTAGGTTTTGCCTCGAAATCTGTAAAAAGCTATTTTTCAAAATCTAATCTCCAAAACTTAGGTTTTGCATCGGAATCTGTAAAAGCTATTCTGAAAAGAGTTTCCAAACAAACCCTAAATCACTTTTCAAAACCTAGGTTTTACCTTGGCATCTGTAAAAGCTATTTTCCAAAATTTATTCGCCAAAATTTAGATTTTACCTCAAAATCTGTACAAGTTATTTAAAAAATAGCTTCCAAACAAACCCTTAACTGCGGTGATAGAGAATCTAACATTAAACAATATTTTTTTTAAAATTGGATAACATCCTCACATGTTTATTTTGATTTCTGTAAAAATATTTCTGTGTTAGAGCTCCAACGTGGACGACATCAGCCCCAACCAAACTCGATATTTACCTAGGGCTTGTTTGGAAATCATATTTGAAATCTAGGTTTCACAGAATCCGAGGTAAAACCTAGATTTTGAAAAGTGATTTATGTTTGGGAAGATATAGCTTTTACGGATTCCAAGGTAAAAAAGTGGGTAGAAAAGAGGAAAGTAAGAAAGAGAAAGAGAGAACAAGTAGGAAAGAGAAAAGAGGAAAAAACTAGGAAAGGGAAAATCTAGATTTCAAACCTAGGTTTGTAACCTAGGTTTCCAAAAGTTGCTCCCAAACGAGCCCCTAGGTTTTCTGGAAATGGAATGGTATTAGCATTTTACCCTGACAAAACGAGCTGGTTTCACTTCGTCTTCTGCCTCTTCATTGGCGAAAGATAATGGACATAGCTCTCTTCTCTCCATCATCGCTCTTCTCCGAGGGAGACGGAGAGGAAGATCACGTTTGTACTGGTAATTTACCACATTTTCATTTCTTTCTTCATCCTCTTTATACTCCCTCCATCTTCTGCTACTATTGCTTTACCTCTCTCTATTCTTTTACAATGCAGGCGAGGGGAAAACTGATATTCAAGATAGCCATGTAGAGAGGAGGCATCAGTTTCCTGGCATGGTAAGGCTTTCTTTTTGGGTGTCTCAATATGTGGTTTATCATATTCATATCCTGAAGAACTATCTGTAGATATGCTCCCCGAGATTAGTAAGTGCGAGTTATAACTTGAAAGTAACAAACTTTTTGTACTCAAATCACTTGGGCATCATAGGTTGCTTCACATATGGCTTGTTCTATTTTTGATATTTAAGCCAAACGAACCTAATAATTTAATTATGCTGGAGCTATGACCCTCTAACGGTATAAAATAGGAATTTCCTCAAGGACAATTCAATTTGACAGGTATTGGAAGAGTTCAAACTCAAGGCAATAAACCGTATGTTCCAAGCTTATAACATATCTAGTTGACTGGAGGACCCTTGAGAATTAAGTGGATATCTGCTAGTTGGCTATTTGAGTTGCCTAAACTGGACTTTAAATTTTTTATTCTAGCACTGTTCGATGTTGGGGTTTTTGTAGTCACCTGCTTGGAATTGGTCTGACGTGCATTAGATTCTATGCAGGAGTTGGTTATCAGAGAATTTTCCTTTCATCAACTGAATGCTAATTTACTCTGGCCAGGGACATTTGCATTTGCAGAATGGTTAGTTCAGCACAAGTCATGCATTGAAGGACGACACATCATTGAATTGGGAAGGTATTTTCTTTCCTTGTTCTACTAATGGTGTCACACTAGTTATCTTTGTCATAATTATGGAGGGCAAAGTAAAGATGGTCTTATGCGAAACAAAGCCTCCAGGTTGAAGTGATCTATTTAACCATAGCAAGGTAGTCAAAGCGGAAAGGTGTGTTCAAGGTGTTAGACCTTTAAATCACTTTTGAGTATGAGCACTGAAAAGGTGGATACTGGAGTGAAGCAAAGCACTAAAACAGAGAAAATGCTAAAATATGCCCTGCAAACAAAAGCGACTGTAAATTTGTAATAACTTTTGATAGAGAAATTAACTAATTACAATCATGAATCATCAATTCATAAGTCATAATAATTATCAAAACAAATGCATTGGGTATCAATATCACCATTCAAGCATAATAGTATGCTTCATTTTCTTTATTTATTTACAAAGGCCTAATTTTTTTGGGAGAATGATAATTTTATCTTATTTTTTAAAATGTTTCATGGCGGGTTGGGCTTCTAAGACTAGGCTTTGCAGTTTCCTATTTTATCTTATGAAT